>JAJPUD010006105.1:0-138859 GCA_023553655.1 Myrmecobius fasciatus | reverse complement strand
GGCCTCCATTAGAAGGCTTTCAATGAAGCCTTCGGGTGATTTCCTCCTCCCTTCCCCCCCCCCTTTTTTTCTTTTGTTTCATGTATTGCATAGATTAATTTTTTTAATTAAAATTTTTTAGTGCTAACATTCATACACAAATATTTCATTATGTAGAGCACAAAAAGGATTATATATAAAGTCATGAATTCTTTGTAACCTAGTTTTTGAAATGTATTAAATTCAGCTTTGTAGTTATAATTCTGCCATATTTGTGTCCCCTTCTGAAATTTTTTCTGCTCAGTATACTTTAAAAAGTTTTTTTTTTTTTTTTTTTAAATCTTGGTCACTATCTAGAAAACTCTCCTTCATTTTCCCATAGCAATTGTCCTGAAATAGATATAATGAAGTGAAACAGAGATTCATTGACCATGTCTGAAAATGGATGCCTCATTCTATGTCTTTAGTCCATCACATTCTGCCAAAGAGGAGATAGTAGATATGCATCATCGATCTTTTGAAGCCATGATGTCATTATATTGATCAAGAGTTTTGAAGTCATTCAAAGTTTCTTTTTCCTTTGATTTATTGTCATCACTTAAATTGTTCTCTTGATCACATTCTTGTTCTTGTGTGATTCCTCAACTGTTGGCACCATTGGAGTAAGTGTAGACATTCCCATTGGGACTAATTTGATAGAATCATACGATGTTGGAGAACTTGGGGGCCATAGTATGTAATACAGTTCCATTTTGTTGATGAAGAAATGGAACGGAGAAGTTAAATGACTTTTGAGGATTATTTTATACTTGTGATAGTCTGGGAAAGAATAAGGCTGAATGAAAAACAATTTGACTCCCACCAATTTTTATTCCCAATTAATTGCCAGTATTACATGTTTTAGACCAGACTTAGGTACTTTCAGAATGTGAGTTTGCTAGGCTTGAAGCAGGGTCTGATCTACAAAATGCTGCATTTAGAGTAGGAGGACCTGGGCTTCAAAACAGGAACCAAGAGAAGAATCATTCAAATATGGAAAAACCAACAGGCTTATTCTTTTTTTATCTAAACCTCTGGTTCTTGATTCTGTGACTTCTCTACGCGTAAGATTCCTTCAGGTGCAAAATGAAGAGTTTGGGCTTGTTGGAATCACAAGACTTCTGCAGTTTCAAATCTGTGACCATTTAATTTTCCTGCATTGTCAATGCCTTTAGATCTCTGGCACAGAGTGTGATGCCTTGCACTGTGTTGATGCTTAATTTAGCTATATCAGGAATTGGTCTTCGGCCATAATGAAAAGGATGTTGTCGATAGTATTAAGCTGAATCTGAGATTTGGGTTGAAAAGTTCAACTTTATAAATCAAGATGAGAGAGATAGAACTCTCAGTAAATCTGAGGGAGAAAAAAGAGAGAAGTTTTGGTGCAGTGCAAGCCCAGAATCAGTCAGCAGTGTTGTGCTTGCATCCAGGAAAGTTCATTCTTATCTTATGTGGCATTGTGAGAGAAAAATTGTCTAGGTTAGCAATTGTTAAACATTTTGGTCTCAGGACTCCTTTATGTTCTTAAAGAGAACACTTACACAGATAATTTTTTTTTTTAATGTGGCTTATGTCTTAAGATTTGCTGTATTAGAAACAAATATCTGTTAATTTTTAAAAAATGTATATTCATTTAAAAATAATTATAGGGGCAGCTAGGTGTCGCAGTGGATAGAGCACAAATCCTGAAGTCAGGAGGACCTGAGTGGCCTCAGATACTTAGTACTTCCTAGCTGTGTGACCCTGGGCAAGTCACTTAACCCCAATTGCCTCAGCAATATATACATATATATGTAATAACAATTATAACTTCATTATAAGTTAACATTTTTTTAATGAAAAACAATTTTTCAAAACAAAAAATTTACTGAGGAATGGCTTTATTTTAAATATTTTTGTAAAACCTTTAATGTCTGACCTAATGAAAGATAAATGGATTCTCATAACTGCTTCTACAATCAATCTGTCATGGGGGTATATGTTGCTTTGGTTGAAGTATATAAAAACAATGTAATCTTACACAGATACATAGTTGGAAAAGGGAGTATTTTTTTTAATCAATAATCAATCAAAAAAATCAATTTTTTTTTCCAATTGTGTATAAAGATAATTTTAGCATTCATTTTTGTAAGATTGAGTTCAAGATTTCCCCCCTCCCCAAGATAGCAAGCAGTCTGCTATAGATTATACATGTTCAGTCATTTTGAACATATTTCCATTAGTCATGTTGTGAAGGAAAAATAAGAACAAAAAGGAAAAATCACAAGGAAGAAAAAACAAACAAGAAAAAAAGATGAAAATAGTATGCCTCCAACTGCATTCAGTCTCCGTAGTTTTCTCTTTGGATGCTTGTGGCATTTTCCACTCCAGGTCTGTTGAAATTGTTCTGGATCACTGAGAGGAGCTGAGTCTCTCATAGTTCATCACATAACCTTACTGTTATTGTGTACAATATTCTTGTTCTGCTCACTTCAGTATCAATTCAGGTTAAGTATTTGCAGGCGTTTCTGAAATCTGCTTGCTCATCATTTCTTATAGAACAATAATATTCTATTACATTCATATAACATAACTTATTTATCCATTTTCCATTTGGTGGACATCCACTTAATTTCCAGTTCCTTGCCACTACACACACACACACACACACACAGAGCTACATTTTAGCACATGTGGGTCCTTTTTTTTTTTTTTTTTTCCCCTTTTATGATCTCTTTGGAATACAGACTCAGTAAGTGACACTGCTGAATCAAATGCAGTTTTATAGCCCTTTGGGCATAGTTCCAAATTGCTCACCAGAATAGTTGGATCATTTCACAGCTCCACCAACAAGGAATTAGTATAAAGGGAGTATTTTAAATGCCATTTTACTATTATTGTGAAAATCATTTTGGCTCCTCCTGAAAGGATCTCAGGGATTCCTGGGATAAATGAACCACATTTTAAGAATTACTGATTGAGTTCTAGGATTGCGAATAGTCCTTCTCTATATTCATTTCTATGTACTATATTTTAGAAAGGACATTAAACAGGAGAGTGTCAAGATGAAGGCACTCTGAATAGTGAAGGGCCTTGATTATACTTGAAGCTTGATTGAAAGACCTAGTTAAGTAGACTGGAGAAGACTTCTGGTCCTTGGGGGCAGTGAGTAGAGAAGGGAACCATATGGTAGTAGTCTTTAAGTATTTGAAGACTGAGACATGGAGGAGAAATTAGATTTGTTCCACTTGGCTCATTATGTTGGGAAACACCTAATAATTAGAGCTAAATTGGCAGACAGGTGAGTTTGCTTTCACTGGAGGTTTTCAAGCAATACCTGGATGCCTACTTTTGGATATGTTGAAAAAAAATACTTGTTCAGTTATGGCTTAGGCTAAATGACATCAGTGGACCTTTTGACTCATGGAGATTCTGTGAATTGCGTTCATGATTGGTCTCAGACGTGTGTCCATCTTAAACTATGTAATTTAGAGAGTATACATTTGAATGCTTTTTAAGGCAGTCAGCCATTGTAGATTATTGATGTTTTTTGGATCTCTGTTTCACCATCTAGTCTATTAATTATTTGTCCTAGCTTCTCGTTATTTGCTAATTTGATAATCCTTTATCTCAATGCCAAACAATGTAACTAAAGGCAGAGCCTCCTGGTGGTCTATTGGATACTTTCCCTTAAAGTTAATACCAATGTACTGAGGTTTCCTTCTAACTCTAAAATGGACACCTACTGTTTTTAAGTTTTTGATTTACTAGGAATCCAATTATCTGCCATTCTCTTATATATACACATATACACACACTTTTAGGGGGAAGGGTCCTAGATCCAAATTTGGTCGATTTATTTTCCCTATTATGTGATTTATTGAGTTGTTTAGAGACAAGATTATACTGATGAGAACCATGTATCCAGATTATTGTCAATGCATATGTATGGAGAAGAACATGTAGGGCCTTATTTATTTTATTCATGATATTTTTTTCAATTTAACTAAACAGAAATTGATTAAGTCCCTAATGTGGTTTAATGCTTAGCATTGGTGTTTTGATGATAGAAATAAGTCCTTTTCTTAAGAGCGTTGACATTTTGCCGAGAGGATACCATGGGCACAGATAAGTAAATATAAAGTAACATGAGATAAATGTACATTGACAATTTAGACAGTAGGAGAGATCAGAAAGGCTTCCAACAGAACATGGCATCTGAATTGAACCTGGAGGAAAGTTACAGCTTATACCCATTAAAGGTTAGGAAGAAATCCATTTAGGGAGGAGGGGAGAATTAATTATACACAGCCATTGAGGTGGAAAATATAGATTTTGGGAAATAGATGGTATTCCAATTTTGTCCTGGAAGTTAAGAAAGGGATGCTATTTTTCTTTGTCTTTTAAGGGAAATGCTCTTGGAATCTGTGGATTTTATTTATATATATATACACACACATATATATATGTGACTAGTTTCCAATAGGATTTTGAATTTTTGTTTTGTTTTTTATTTTTGGTCATTTTCCATATCTTATTTTCTGTATTTACAAACATTGTTCAGAAAAGAGGCCCATAAACTCCACAAGGTCTATGACTAGAACGATTAAGAAGAACCTGTGTCTTAGAGATAGGAGAGACAAATGAAGAGTAATACGTTTATAGAGAAAATGCTATGTAACCCACAAAACATTTTTCTCACAACATGAAGTATATTAGTGGATATATTAAGAAGGGAAGCTGTGGTTTTGCCCAGAGTAATAGCTATTGTGACAGAGCTGAGACTGGAACCTTGGTTCCTGGGTTAAAGTCCATTCTTTTTACTTATTACCCTATGTTAACTCTCCAACACAGAAAGGCAGCTAAAGAAATTAAGACTTAGTGGTTGACTCTTGAGAGAGGCCACATGGTACAGTGCATAGAAGGGTTGGGCTCATGTGTCCCTTTGGAAGATGCTGCTCATTATCCTGATGAAGTTACTTCCTCTCTGTGTTCTCAAGAAGGGGCACCTGAACTCCTAGGACTTGTCCTCATCTCGGAGTTTCCTATGCCGGTTGAATTACTGGGCCAAGTACCTTATCTTCTGTAGTACTTACGGTTTTACAAGAACTTTACAAATACCGACTTAATATTCTTGTGCAGGAAAAATCACAAGTCATATTTTTCCCCTTTTATAGTTGAAAAGCTTGTATTTAGCTATAGACTAACACTGAGGCACAGTGAAAAGAGGCTGTCATCTCCCTGTGATCATATAGCTAGTGAGTGTTGGATAGGTTTTAAAGCATAGCGCTTTTGAAATGTAGTGTTTTTGAAATTCTAGGAATTTCAAGTAAAATCATTATGTTTAAGTGATTCCATGTCCTTTTAATGTAAAGGCTATTGGCTTATAGCTTGATATTGAAGAAAGATCATATTGTTTGGTTAATATAAGTATTACAATTTCACTGCATAATTTTCTACCCTTATGTTAAATAACAACATCTGTACAAAAGGGGGAAGATATGAATATATAAAATGTGATTTGGCAATATTTTGATTCATGTAATTTTTTAGTATTAAATTCTTTAGAAAAGGTGAGTTTCATCTGTATAAAGTATTTGAGTAGTTTAAGGCTATATGTTACTTATGAGATCCTAAAAGAGACTAATTTCATGAAATGATTTGTTTTAATGTTTTTGTGTATTAAAAAAATTGTGAATTCAACCCAGATCAGGAGAGGTTAAGGATCTACATTTGTTTGTTTAAATAAAAGAATTTTGGTTAAGGAGCCTACTTCAGAAAAGGAATTTTTGCAACTAAAAATCTCCCTTTTTCTCTTCTTGCCAGAAACTCCCAACAAGAATCAAGGAATATCAGTAATCTTTTGAGTTTACATTTAAATTCTTGTCCTACGTAGCAGTTTATAAGAACAGGTGCTGTATTTGTAAGTACACTAACATTTATTAATCAGGGCCTTTTGGAAGGCATTCAGATGCAGCCCCTTAAAGTGCAGGAAACTCTGCTTTTTGTATTATAGATGATCTTTGTAAAATGTGGAGATTGTGCAGGACAATTAAAGCTTGTAGCTCTGAACTATATGTGTGCTGCCAAAGGAACCAATTCTAAAGAAGATAATGTCACATTAGTGGGAATAAACAATTACTTGTAAATAACATCGATTCTAAATGCTGCTATTAGTGCTTATAGATTCAGTATCTCTAAAGATACTATCTTGTGGTAACATACACATTTTAACTAGAACTTTGTAGTTTTGAGTCTGCAGAATTGTATGGATTTTTTTGTTTGTTTGTTTCTTTAAAAAAAAAACTCTTTGCTTCATTTCACAAACATTTTGAGAAAGTTGACTTAGTTGGATTATGATCGGAGTCAGAGACTCAGGGTTCAAATCCCAGCTTTATGCCTTGCCTGTAGGACATTGGCTGAGATTAGTTTGGACTAAATCTGTGAAAATGGGACACTTGGATTTCTTGGCTTTTGAGATCCCTTTTTAGCTGAGATCTATGACCCTATGGTAACTTAAAAGGAGATAATTTTTGTTTGTTAACTGACAGCTGCCATAACAATTTTTAGAAAGAGATAGCTAAGATAAGAGGTATTGAGTAATTAAATGAAGTTTCTCTTCAAATATGAGATTGGGGGAAGGAGGAATAGCTTGCTATTTATATCAATCCAGTGTGGATATAAGTAGTGATATGTGACTATTCTACCTTTAATGTTCTTTTAATAGATATAGAGATGAAAAGGACTTTGGAGTTCATTGTGTTCAATTTTACAGTTGAGGAAACAAGGCCCAGGGAGTTAAATGAGTTTGTTTAAAGGGATATATATGACTAGCTTCTGGGGTCTTCCAGACCAGTTTTTTTTTTTTCTTTTTTCTTTTTTCCTGTCCACATATCTTAATGCCTCACAAGTAAGACTTAAATGTAGATGAGGTCATTAAGTATTTGTTTTTTAAAAACACAGATAAGTTCTGTGATAGCAAATGTTCATATGACAATTGAACAATGAAAACAAATAGACAAGTGTTTAAAATATCAAGATATTTAGGAGCAAGTAGATAAAACCCAGGAATTTGCTTAAATTTTTCGATTTTCATCTGAATATGTTGATATCATGTAGACTTGCAGCTGATGAGTGGCAAAATCAAGAAGCTGGGTAAGGAGGATCTTGTATGCAGAGATGTTCCTAAAAAGTGTATAAAGCTAAAATTTGCATACTGAATTATTTCCCCATTGATTTCCATTATGATTTCAGAGGTGAGTTCCGACAAAAGTCCACTAAAGGACTAGGCTTTTAATGGACTCATGGCAGGTGGAAGAGACCCTGAGTTCCTGAAGGCTATGCAAGCAGAGTGCAAGCCCTGTCAGGTCGGGAAAAGCTTCTAGTACGACGGGACTGTCCTCTGAGGACCCACCTGGCTAAGCTTGGAGAGATTCAACACCAAAACGTGGGGCAGCAGGTGAGAAGTCTTTGGCCACAGCAACTCATGAAATCATCTACTCAGGTGTGGAGGAGTTGTGATCTGAATCAGTGGAGGGACTCACCCCATTGATGAAACCACAGATCTGCTGAAATATTTCCATAAAGAAGAAAGTTTTTAGAACAGAAGTTAGAAAATTTACATTTAAGAAACCCAGGTGTTATTTTAAGGAAGGCTTTTGTCTTTAGCCATGCATAGCCTCTATTCTTTCAGTTTTTCTTATAACAACAGATGTAAGATTAGACAAGTGTCCAATCAATCTATATGATCTGTGGATATTTGTTAAAAGCAAACATTTACTAAAATATGATGGAACCTTACTTTCTATTTTATTAAGAATTCTTTTTTTATCATTGTGGGACTTGAATGTTGAAGTAGCTGGTCATTCATTGATGCCGTTATTCACCAGACTTCATTAAATTGAAATGAAATAAATGCCCCTTAGAATTGCTAGCCACTTAATTCAGACTTTTCTCATTCAGTTCTACTAAAACAGTGATAATTTAAGAAGCCAGTAGGTCACTATTACTTTAGCGGACCTCTAGGTAGGAACAAAAAAAATTTTTTTTGGGGGGGTGGGGGGGAAGGCTTGCAGAGCCCAGGAAAATCAGTTTGCAACCCACATAAAAAAAAGGCAATGTTTATTTACCTATTTATTTAATTTAAAAAAAAATAAAAGTGAAATCTGCTTAAATTGAATTTAAAGGGCAGCCAGGAAGTTTCAAAAGGGCAATATATGGCGCAATTCTTTAGTAGAGTAATCAAATTTATTTGCCAGCAATTGGTGATACAGAGCCAGAAGTGACAAGAGTCCCTTTTTTCTATTAACTTGAATTCTATTGAGGGAGAAAATGTGTACACGTATAGCTATACAAAATTTAGTAAGAGAAGGAGAGGAACAGAGAGCTTGTTTATTATAAACATTTAACATGTACCAGGCATTCTGCTAAGGGCTTTATTCATTTGATCTTCACAATTATTCTTTGATATAGGTGGTGGTAGTATTCCCATTTTATAGATGACAAAACTGAGACAAACAAGTTAAGTGATTTGCTAAGGGTCACACAACTAGTAAATGTCTTAAAGCTGCATTTGAACTTAGGTCTTTCTAACTCTAAGGTTCAGCACTCTTGTTAAAAAGTCATGTTTCTTGCTGTTTTGCCTTGGTTATAATAAGATGTTTGAATTTAGCTTGAGTCATGTCTGTGTTTATTCTTGTTTTGAGCACCAGCTGACAGTATTTCCCCAATATTTTGTTTAGCAACTAGCAGCATGGAAAATTTGCCTTCTCCTTGTCCTTAAATTAGAGACCCTGGGCATAATGGCTCCCATTTACTGTTCTTTAGGGAAGAATGATTCTAGGTTGGTAAAAAGGCCCCTGGAAAATGTCATATGAATAATATAAACATATAAATTCATGTACTTAGCTTTAAAAATATAAACATGTTAGGTTGCTAATTAAATTCAGTAAAGTGTGGTTGAGATGATTATTTGCTCATCTCCCCTTGTCCTTCACTATTGTTAAAGTATCTAGAGTGCTTACTAGAGTAAAGTATCTAGAGTGTTACTAAGTACTATGCCATAAAAGTACCCTCTTGTCAGTGATGCAGTGCATGTAGTGGCTTCCTGAGTCAGCCTATGTAACTGAATGCCTTGTCATTGTGGGTCCCCTTGCCAGGACTCACTCTCTCTCCTTTTCCCCCTCTCTCCCGCTTCTCAGAAAATTTTAGAAATACATGCTGTAGATGGCAGCAGAGTCGTGCGGATTCCAGTAGAGGGCCATATGTCCTGTACTCAAGGACATTTGATGCCCTTGGAAGGCATGTTAACATTCTTTCCCCTCTTTCCCCCCCAAAAAAAAAACTCCATACCTTTTTGTTAATATTATTCAAATGGGACTTTTAATTTATTGATAGCAAGACTCATATCCCTGATGTTGATCAGATTGCTTTAGACTTCAGTGTCTATTGAAGTCCTGTCAATCAAAAGAAGTCACCTCTGATTCAGTAGATATGCCACTGATACTGTAAATATTCACTGACACTTGAATGGTTATAGAACAATCAAATGTTTTGGGGGGAGGGATATCTATTTTTAAATTTTAAGATCTTAAGTTACCAGAAATATAATATATATTAATGTTTTAGTTTGCAAAGCCCTGGTATACAGAAGAGGTTCTGTAGTATCTGCGTATTAACTTTGGACTTCCATGTCTTTCCTATATAGAACGTGATAAATTAGTTCCTTTCATATTAAAGGAATAGTTCACTCATGGTTTCAGTAGCCTTGTACTGGCAGTCATTTTCATATTGAGATCAGTAGTGTATAGGAATCCACACTAAATCAATCTATTATTTTATTTCCATGGCCCGTAAAAGGGTGTTCCAAAAATTATTGTATACCCTTAAGCTTGTTCAGATGAAACATCAAGACTTTTAAGTTGTTTTGCATGTTATTGTTTGTTTTCTTCTGTGTGCAACATTAACTAGGTGATGAGAGCATATGCTTTTGAGTTTATAGGCAGTGTCATATAGTGGAATGAGTGCTGTCTTGGAGGCAGGAGAGGCTCAAGTTCAGATCCCACCTTCTTTACTTAACTAGCTGCATGATCATGGTAAGTCACTGAACTTCTCTGAGCTTAACTTCCTTATTTGTACAGTATGTTACTGCTTGTAGTCATTGACCTCAAAGACCTGGTGTGATCTTGTGAGATTAGGCTTGTAAAATGCTTAGTAGATATTAAAGTATATTTTAAAATATCAGCTATCATCATTAGTCTATGCAATTCACATAGTAGAGGTGATTCATTGTAAATATATTTTGGATGAATGTTTCAGATGGGATAGTGAACTGGGCACAGAATTATATAGGAAGAGAAAAATAGGCTAAATTAGGCTAAATTGTGTTTGGGAAATTTCCCTGTGTTTTTAATAATCCCTAGCTTCTTTCAGCAACAAAAGTTCATCTCTTTTAATACCAGTATTTTCTGCAACAAAAGTTCATCTCTTTTAGCACCAGTATTCTTTCAGTATACATTACTCTAAAACATAGTATACTATTAGTGTCCAAAGAAGTAAAAGTTGCAGATAATCCAAAGGGAAACAGAGATATAGTTGGTATGAGTTGACTGAGGTTTATTATCAGGGAAGAGGTAGGTGGTCAAGAAGAATCATCATAAAAGGCTGAAGAAGATAGGCCCAGTCAATCAGTAGCATTTGTTAAGACCATACTGTATGCCAGGCACTGTGCTAGGTGCTAGAGATACAAAGAAAGACAAAAGACAGTCCCAGACTTCAACAGTCTTTGTATTTCATTGGTATTTTGGACTGAGAACCGTGGTGAACCAGAAATATGGTATTGAAGTATTTCTTATTAATAATAGTATAGTTGTTTTCCAAAAAAACATGATGTTTGTATCTTTATTCCACCTCAGTTCCCTAGCTTGATCCTTTCTTTTGTTTTTTTAATTTGGTGACAGTGGCAAGATTTTAGATATCAACCTGAAGTGGTCTAAAATGGATTGTCTCTTTGCTCTGTCCTTGGTCTTGTCCCTGTGCAATACTTTAAACAGTGACTTATTTTCTTATTTTGTTGGATCACAGAATTAGTATGCAGAAAGATTTTAGTGATCTGAAATGATGGTTGAACTATAATATGAATATTAATGGAAATGTAAAGACTAGCCTTTGCACAGCTTTTTGTTTTGTTTTGTTTTTGCTGAGGCAGTTGGGGTTAAATGACTTGCCCAGGGTCACACAGGAAGTGTTAAGTGTCTGAGGCCAGATTTGAACTCAGGTCCTCCTGACTTCAGGGCTGGTGCTCTATACACTGCACCACCCACTTGCCCCCCTTTTTGTTTTTGTTTTTTTTTTAAATCCTAAAGGGGGCAGGTGTGCTTAGAAGGCTAATATGTCAAAAAGACCTGGTTTTCTAATGGATTTCAAGCTCAGTGTGAATCAGAAGTTTAATGAATGAAACAAAAAAGGCAACCCAATCTTAAGCTGCATTAATAAAAGTATAGGATCCTTCTTGTCACACTCTCTAGAATGTTGTATTTAGTTTTGGACAAATGCCATTTGTTAAAAGATAAAGCAAAGTTGGATTTTAATCCAAATGGTAAAGGTGCTTGAAACTATGTCACGTGAAGACTTGCCTTATCCCAAACCTACAAAGACTTAGAAGGAAACATAGTCAATGAAAAGTTGCCATGTGAAAGGTGAATTTGTTTTGTTTAGCTTCTCTCTGGGAAACAATTTCAAGATGATTGGGTGAAGTTACCAGGAAGCAGATTTGTCCTCAATTTATGGAAAATTTTTCTAATGATTAGAACTTCCTTAAATGAAATGCTTAGCTTCACATATTTGAATTCTGTATAATTGGAGATTTTCAAGTGAAAGATAACTACTTGTTGCATATTTAGTAATGTATCGAAAGGTATGCATATTTCAGGTATGGGCTTGACTTGTCAGCTAATATCAAAGCCTCAGTTCCCTTTTCTATAAAGTGGGGATCATACTATTCAATTCCCAGGGTTGTTAAGCATAAATTTTATTTTTATATGCACATATATGTATATTTGTGTAGTGTTTTGTAACAGCAAAATGATGCAAGAATATGAGCTGCTCTTAATTGGATTACTAGAATTAAGGGTTTAGTCTATGGCTATGGATTGAAATAATTGAAAAATATTTGAAATGAGAACTGAACTTAAAATGATGTCCCATTTACCCTGAGACCAAGCTTCTGGTTATCTAAGCTCTTTGAAATATAGCCTAGGAAATGAGGATTTCAGACATTTGAAAGCGTTCCTGCAGAGCTCTTTATTTAAGCCTTGTGTTCTGTTCCATAGTCATCTTCTTGGATTTCCTTTATCATTAAAGATAAGTGGTTTTTTTGTTTGTTTGTTTGTCAGCATGCTGCTTCTTCCACCAATGCAAATCATAACTCCTTTTAAGACATCGAGTAATTTTCAAGACTTGTAGCTGAAAAACTTGTCTTATTTTTTTATCTCTTGGTGACAAACACTTTTGAACTTTAGACTGATCGTGAGGCAGTCATATGATCTGACTCGAAGTCCTACAAATTTTTTTAAAAATCCTATTAAAAAAATATTAGCTTCCTCAGCTTTTTCTTCCTGCATATTACCTTACCATGCTTTGAACTCTCCCTTGTACAAGAAGCAGAAGGTCAAAAACTAAGTAGGTACAACTAATTTCTAGAAGGATCCCATTTGACATTATGTGCAGTATAATATGGTATACCATCTTTCTGCTCTAAAGAGAGGGGAGTATGTTTATTTTTGAAATTTATTTATTTGGATGTATTTTAGTATCATTTTCATTTACATTGTTGGTGTCATTTATATTTTTCTTTTGGATCTATTTACCCTTATTCTGTCACTCATGATAGGTTTTGTCATGATGATTTGAATTCATACTTAACATTTTGCTATAATATTCCATTGAATTCATAAATGCTGCAATTGGTCTTAACCATTCTATTGATGAGCACCCACCTTATTTGTTTGGTGTATTTCCCTTACTTCAGAATGCTGCTATGAATATTTTAGCATGTATTCGACCTTTTTGACTTAGTTTTCTTTGGGTATATGCACAGTAATATAATTGATGAATCAAAGGATATGAAGTATAGTGGCTTTTCTCACACTTTCAAAGTATTTTCCCATTTTCTACCTGGCAAGGATTTGAACTTTGTTCTAACCCCAAACATAATGAAGTATTGAGGAAGGAATGAAAACTCATGTTGACATAAAATTAATCCCAGTTTTTTAAGACTGTAGTGGTCAGGAGAGAATAAGGGATGGAGAAATAACAAACCTTGAAGAAGCAGACCCAGGGATAGCAATAGAGGGGTAGCTTAGCTGGGCATGGAGAGAAAAAATGAAAGCCCAAAAGTACAATGCTATAAAATACTCCAGTTAATTTTCTATAGTAATGATTGTGCATTATTAAGAAAAGGTTATTATTATTGGTTTTTTATTTTTCTTCCACTAAAGTCCTTCAGCTCATTCTGTTAAGAGTGACACTCAAAATTCTGGCAAAATTCCTCTCAAACTAGAAAGCTTATGGGTGATGGCTTGGTAGCTGTTCTCTCAGTTGTGAACCAACTCTTTGGAGAGTTCAGAAGCTTATGCCCAGAAAGTTGCTACTGGGTGAGGTTATCTTTTGGTTGTAGCTCTTGTTTTCTTTTCTTTTTGCCTCTCTTGAAGAAGCCTCATTTCTTGGAGGAAGTGGAGAAAGGAGGTAGTCCTCCTCGGTGTTGATTTTTTTCCCAAGGGGAAGGACCAAGACAAGAATCCATACACTGCTTGGTACCTTATTTGGACATTGCCTGCAATCTTAAATAGTCTCAAGATGTGAGAAGTCAAGACTGATTTGGAGAATCATGAATGTGATCTAATTTTGTTTTTCAGTCAGTTAATGCTTGAAGTATCCATAACAGTCAAGATGTTTCTTTGTGTTAAAAGACCTTATATCAGGTAATCTGTTTTTTGTTAATGTGGTAGTTTCATTCTGAAATCATTTTCTAATGCTTTTGAATTGTTATTATAAAAATTTTCTGTATTTCTGTCTCAGTTTTCACAGCTTTATGATATGATTAAAGTGGATTCCATTGAAACATATCCACTTGGTTAATAGCTGTATTTCAATCCTTCTGGGGTTTATGATTTCTCAAAGGTTGCTACTTTTCGTCAGTGCAAAATTTTAAGTTGTCTATACATGCCATTTATCACCCAGTGGGCCAGCTTTGGATTGATGTCTTTCTAAATTCAGGTGTCCTCTTAAAAGACAGAAGTCTGTCACCAGCTTATTCTCAGATTTTCTAGATTTTTTTTTTTTTTAAAGATTTTTAAGATCTGATATCCTCTTCAGCGGAATAATCTTGAAAATTCGGAATAGTTTATGCTGTATAGTTAGACTTAAGTGAAGAACTAGGGAGAACAGTTTATAAATTAACTCGAGTAGTAAAATTGTTTTTTAAACATCTTTTTCATATCAGTCATTCATGCTGTCATTTTAAAGCACTGAATTTCATTGTCATGAAATGTAACTTATAAGTTTTACTAATTTTTTTTAATTCGCAAGATTTTATAAACAGTTTCAGGAAGGAAGAAATTCTTCTTTGGAGAGGAAACTTTTAGGAAATCTCAACAAACTAAAAGTAAGCCAAAAAATGAACAAATTCATTTCATTTTAAGCAGTGTTCCTCAAGACCCAGAATGTTTCTAAATAATTGGGTTAATCTTTGAGAATTCAGAGACACAAAATCCCTGCTTCAAGGAACTTACATATAACTGGATACGACTGGCATTACTCATCAAAAAGCTCCTCTCCATCCCATGTCTGCTTTTCTGGCTGCATTTCTGCATAGTAACTTTTTAAGCCTACAAAGCATGTTTGCCAACTTTCATCAAAGTGTCAGGTAGCTAATTTTATTGCTTATTTGAAACATTGTGTATTTTTCTAGTTCTTGATTTTCAAAGTAAACCACCTAGCAGAGAGGTTTACATCTGCAAGGGATTTGCCATAATTTAGTTTAATCTCAGTGTCATAGATTGCTAAAGCTGGTCTAATCCTGAGTAAGAAGCCCCTTTCTTGAATAACCTACAAATTATTATCTGACCTTTTTGACTCAGAACTGAGTTTTAATGAAATGACCTCAAGGTCATAGAACTAGTTAGGGGCAAAGTCTGGGATAATTAAATCCAGGTATTTATAACCATGATGTGACATTAATTGGCCTTAGAGGCTACTAAATTGTAGCTTTGATAATGAATCCATTGAGAAATCATAAAACCACTATGTTCACCTACACATTTGTAGTCTAAGCAATTTTGTAATATTGGAACATTTGTTGATGGTGTTTTGTAAAGCGCACCATTGTATACAATTTCATTTAATTTTTGAAACAGCATTTGTTTCATCCTTAAGAAAACAGGTCCAGATAGACTGACTGAGAAATCTCACAGCTGAGATTCACTCCTGAATCTTCTGACCCAGAGCCCTTTTGTTCTTACGTCATCTTCCTATATATAGTATATTTCCTGTACATGGTTGGTCTCAAATTATATTTTCATTTTTAATATCTCTAAAAAGGGCATAAATTAGCACGCTGTTGGCTACATCGTTGTTTCTTACAGAGATCACCCCCCCCCCCCAAAAAAAAAGCAGCTGGTTCCACTGTCATTTTCACTGATGGTAGTTTGCTCCATTGGAACATTATATAGATCATTTCATGTATATGTGGCAACTTGTAGGGGAAAATTGTTATATGAAAGATAACACTTTGTTAAGCACCACATTGTAATATTGGAAACTAAGTTATTGTTGAAGTTAACATGAAACACTTTGCTAAAATTAAATTTTAAGAGGTTTTTTTTAAAAAAAACATTTTGAGAAAGGATGAGAGAAAAAAATTTTCAAATTTAAAACTTTTAGTAAAACTGCTGCAATGGTGTTTTATTTTTCCAGGTACATTCAAAGGTAGTTTTTAATGTTCACCTTCACAAAACCTTGTGTTCCAAATCTTTCTCCCTCTTCTCTTCCTTCCCTCCTCCCCAAGACAGCAAGCAATCTGATATAGGATGAACATGTGCAATTCTTCTAAAGATATTTCTGTATTTGTCATGCTGAGCAAAAAAAAAAAAATCAGATCAAAAGCAAACAAAGCAAAATACTGTGCTTTGATCCACATTCAGTCTTCAGTTTTCTCCCTTGATGTGAACGGCACTTTTCATTACCAGTCTCTTGGAATTGCTTTGAATCACCTCATTGTTGAAAAGAACCAAGTCCATCACAGTAGATCATCACATAATCTTGTTACTGTGTACAATGTTCTCTTGGTTCTGCTCATTTCACTTAGCATCTGTTCATGTCTTTCCAGGCTTTTTTGAAATCAGCCTGCTCATCATTTCTTATAGAATAATGATATTTCATTACATTCATACACCATTACTTACTCAGCCATTTCCCAACTGAAGGGTATCCACTCAGTTTCCAGTTCCTTAAAGCATCTCTTTTAATAGCTCAGTAATAATCTGCTTTATAGCCATTTAGACCATTATAGGCCCAGAATATAGTTTTATTTGAACAAATGGAAAAGTAAATAATTTCAGATAGGGAAGTATTTATGGTGGGATTTTATTTATTAGAGAAATCAAAAAAATAAATGAAACTGCTTAATAAGTATTAAAATCAGTAACTGGTTTTAGTGATATTGAGAGAAGTAGTCTGTCTAAAAAATGTGAAAGATATGAGAGATGTAATTTTTTTCCACATTGATTTGTTTTGATTACTCTAACAAATCTGCAAACTTTTTTGTAATTTGTTTTAATCCAGCTGCTATACAATTTAGCATCTAAAATTCTGAGGAATACTAAGTTATTTTAAAAAATTATAAGAAATCAAGGTCCTTTTAAGCAAAAATGAAGTAATGTTAAAAATTACTAGTGTTTCTGATAAGATGAAATTTGCATTTTTTTGCATTGTAAAATAGCTAATTTAGTTAACAGTATAAAATTCTCACTTTGTATGGTTTATTTAACTAATAGGCATAACCATGAAAATAGCAGCTTTAATTTATCTCATATCTGAGCCTCATGGCAAATTCATGAGAAAAGTGCTCAGTTGTCAGATGAAGAAATTGAAGTTCTTAGACACTAAATAACTTGCTTGAGCTGACTAGTAAGCATGTGGAACAGGTTTCACTCCTGTATCTTATGTTTTCTACTTTACTATGATATATGGAAAGGATAATGCTTTGTTTTTTGAATACTAAATGGAAGTTGTATGGTATCTTTCCATTTTTCATCAAAAAGACATGTCTTCAACATGTAAATAACTTCAGATAATTTAAAATAGAATAGTTTAATCATTAGGCACAAATTGTGCCCATTCAAACATTCAAATATTTTATAAATTTTTAAAAGAACTATAAGCATGTAAGGAATGTTTATAAGTTTTATTGTAAAAATTTTTAAAATTATGTTTGAAGTTTCCTTTTAGTACAGTTGTCACTATAAATCACCATGTTTTAAAAATTTTTTTTTTCTTTTTTTGAAGTGCCTGAAAAAGATGTATTTATGGCAAACCAATTTTTGGAACATTGTATTTGGGTATAGCTTAAAGCACAGATGTGTTTTATACTGCTTAAAATCTTTCAATGTGGTTCATGTTAATCTACTTGACTGTATGAATATCATTGACAGATGGTGGCCATGGTCCTTTAATAAGATTTATCAGTATCAAAATAGCAGTAAAAGTCACTTTCTACTAAAGACAATGAGGAAAACCAAAATGTTTTTTTATTTTGGTTTGTTTGCTTGGACCTATGATTTTGTTTTCCCCATGTGGGGAACTTTATTGTGTATGCTACTCCAAACAGGGCAGATCAATAAGTCTTCTGTAACTTTATTGAGGACACTGAAGAAGTAATCTTGCCTATGATCACACAACTATGTCAGAGACAAAACATGAAGGAAGAAAAGGAACTTAGCATTAGAAAAATGTTTTTATTGATGTTTTCTGTTTTTTATGCCATGATATCCCATATATCTCTCCTTTCCTCCTCCCAGAGAGCCAATCCTGTATGACAAGTATACTTTTAGAGAGGAACACAAGGTTTGCACAATTTGATACGTTGAATAAGTATGAAAACATATGCAATGTATGACTCCTGTAGACTTCCCACCTCCATGAAAAACTGGATTGGAGGTATCTTATGTATTTCTTTATTTGAGTCTCATTTGATATTTATAATTTTGTTACATTTTACTTTTGATTTTTTTTCCTTTGGTGTGTAATTGTTTCCATTTACCTTGTTATTAGTAATATACAGTGTTCTTGGCTTTGTACTTCACTCTGCATCAATTCATATAGATGTTGTTAAGGACTGTTAAATTTTGAAATTGTTTTTAACAGTTTTTACATGTTTCTCTATATCCATCATGGCTGGCCCTCTATCCATTCTAACATTTTAGTGAAGAGTATGAAAAAGATGAAAAGTGGTAATAAGTGCTATCAGAATAATTTTGTCAATAGTATTTAATTTTTCCAAATACATGTAAAAAATAGGTTTCAGTTTTCTTTTTTTTTGTTTTTGTTTTTGTGAGACAGTTGGGGTTAAGTGTCTTGCCCAGGGTTAAACAGGTACGAAGTATTAAATGTCTGAGGTCAGATTTGAATCTTCTGACACTAAGGCCAATACTCTATCCACTGTGCCATATAGCTGCCCCATAATATTCATTTTTAAAAGACTTTGTGTTCTGAATTTTTCAACTTCCTTCTTTTATCTCCTTTTTACTCAAGACAGCAGGCAATTTGATATAGATTAAGTATGTGCTATCCTTTTAAATATATTTCCATATTTTTCATATGTAAGAAAAAATCAGATCAAAGGGGGGAAAATGAGGAAAAAACCAAGCAAAGAACAATAACAACAAAGGCGCGAAAATACTATACTTCAATCAATATTCAGTCTCCATAGTTCTCCCTCTGGATATAGATGGCATTTTTCATCTCATGTTTATTAGAATTGCCTTGGATCACTGAATTGATGAGAAGAGCCAAGTTTGTCACAGGTGATTATCACATAATCTTGTTGTTACTGTGTACAATGTTCTCTTAGTTCTGCTCACTTCATTCAACATCAGTGAATGCCTCTCCAGGCTTGCTCATCATTCTTAGAAAACAACAATATTTCATTATTTTCATATACCATAGTTCATTCAGCCATTGTCCAACTGAGGGACATCCACTCAATTTCCAATTACTTGCCACTACAAAAACATTTTTGCACATGTCGATTCTTTCCCCTCTCTTACTATCTCTTTTGGGATACAGATTCAGTAGTGAGACTGCTGCTTCTTGGGCATAGTTCGAAATTGCTCTCCAGAATGATTGGATCAATTTACAGTTCCATCAACAATGCATTTGTGTCTTCGTTTTCCCATATCCCCTCCAACATTTATCGTCATTCTTTCCTGTTATCTTAACCAATATGAGAGGTATGAATTTTCTTGTGTCTATTACTTCTGAAATAAATTCCCAAAACATTAGAATTCCAAAAATGTTTTAAAGAATAGCAATTCTTTAGAATAGAATAGAATTCTTAAAACAAGTGTGTATATACCTAAGGTTTTTAAAGAACAATTAAACAAAATCATTTAGGTTTTATTCTTTTTTTTTTTTTTTTTTTTTTTTTTACAATTTTTAAGAATAGGGATCATCTCACTTTGTTCTTTTTTTTTATATAAAGCTTTTTATTTACAAAACATATGAGTGACCTTTCAACATTGACCTTTGCAAAAACTTTTTTCCCAAGCTTTTCCCCTCCTTCCCCCCACCCCCACCCCTAGATGACAGGTAATCTAATACATGCTAAATAGGATAAATTATATGACAAATACAATACATGTATACATATCTATACAGTTATCTTACTGCACAAGAAACATCAGATCTAGAAAGAGAAGAAGAAAAAAACAACCTAAGAAGGAAAACAAAATGCACAGAAAGCGTTAAAATGCTGTGTTGTGGTTCACTCTCAGTTCCCACAGGCCTCTCTCTGGATGTATATGACTATCTTCATCGCTGAACAACTGGTTTGAATCACATCATTGTTGAGGAGAGCCATGTCCATCAAAATTGATCATTGTATAGTCTTGTTGCTGTGTATAATGTTCTCCTGGTTCTGCTGATTTCACTCAGCATCAGTTCATGCAAGTCTCTCCAATCCTCTCTGAAAACCTCCTGTTGGTCATTTCTTACAGAACAATAATATTCCATAACATTCATATACCATAATTTATTCAGCCATTCTCCAATTGATGGGCATCTTTTCAATTTCCAGTTCCTTGCCACTACAAAAAGGGCTGCCACAAACATTTTTGCACATGTGGGTCCCTTTCCCTCCTTTAAAATCTCTTTGGGATATAGGCCCAGTAGAAACACTGCTGGGTCAAAGGGTATGCACTGTTTGATAACTCTTTGAGCATAGCTCCAAATTGCTCTCCAGAATGGTTGGATCCGTTCACAGTTCCACCAACAATGTATCAGTGTCCCAGTTTTCCCACATCCCCTCCAACAGTTATCATTATCATTTCCTGTCATTTTAGCCAATCTGACAGGTGTGTAGTGGTATCTCAGAGTTGTCTTAATTTGCATTTCTCTGATCAATAGTGATTTGGAGCACCTTTTCATGTGACCGGAAATAGTTTCAATTTCTTCGTCTGAAAATTGTTCATATCTTTTGACCATTTATCCATTGGAGAATGGCTTGAATTCTTGTATATTTGAGTCAATTCTCTATATATTTTAGAAATGAGGCCTTTATCAGAACCTTTGGATGTAAAAATATTTTCCCAGTTTACTGCTACCCTTCTAATCTTGTCTGCATTCATTTTGTTTGTACAAAAACTTTTTAACTTGATATAGTCAAACTTATCTATTTTGTGATTAATGATGACCCCTAGTTCTTCTTTGGTCACAAATTCCTTCCCCCTCCACAGGTCTGAGAGATAAACCATCCTACATTGTTCTAATTTGTTTATAATATCATTCTTTATGCCTAGATCATGAATCCATTTTGACCTTATCTTGGTATGTGGTGTTAGGTGTGGGTCAATGCCTAATTTCTTCCAGACTAGTTTCCAATTATCCCAGTAGTTTTTGTCAAATAGTGAGTTTTTATCCCCAAAACTGGGGTCTTTGGGTTTATCAAACACTAGATTACAATTGTTATTGAGTATTTTGTCCTGTGAACCTAACCTATTCCACTGATCCACTACTCTATTTCTTATCCAGTACCAAATGGATTTGGTGACCACTGCTTTATAATATAGTTTTAAATCTGGTGCAGCTAGGCCACCCTCATTTGCATTTTTTTCATTAATTCCCTTGAAATTCTTGACCTTTTGTTTTTCCAGATGAATTTTGTTGTTATTTTTTCTAGTTCAGTTAAATAATCTCTTGGGAGTTTGATTGGTATAGCACTAAATAGATAGATTAGTTTAGGTAGTATTGCCATCTTTATTATATTCGCTCGTAGGTTTTATTCTTGAATGCTATAGCATTGTCATTGTTTTTTATCTTTTTTTAGATTATATAGTGGGGGACATGATGAGCTAGAAAAAAAGGCAGATTTATAAAGAATAATGCCTTCGGCTAGTTGCATCTGCTGCTATAAATCAAGGCATATTATAATCCTGGCATGATAGAGAAAGGATCTGTGCATAGGAGCACAAAGCAATAGTTATCATTTTGGGTCTTTTTTTTTTCCCTTAGCACTGTGGGTTGTGTGCTAAATTTGGAGTCAAAAGGTCTAAGTTTGAATCTCTGCTTCTGCTATTTATAAGATCTAGAACCATTAACCTAAGTGAGCTTCAGTTTACTGCTGTTAAAGAAAAATGAGAGGATTTATTTTATTCTCTAATTTCCTTCCAGCTCCAAAACAATTGGCATAGGATGCTATGATATATAATTTACTATATTTTATATTATTATGTTTTATATGTTATATATTATAATTACAAATACAAAATTATATTATGATTTATATCAAAAAGTGATAAATTATGCTTCATTTGTATTTTGTACGTTTGTATTCTTGAAGTTGAGAGTTTTGGTTAACACTATGAAAATTAAAAAAGTTTGTTCTTTTTTCCTTTATATGAAATGTATAATCTGTGGAATTCAGTCACATTAATCAAATTCAAGTACTTTTATTCAATATGTAATAAAGATGGGTGATTTGACTCAGTTCTTTTTTATTTTCATTGCTTGATATGAGACATCTATCTTTTGTTGTTTTCCTATTGATCCATGCTTATCTTACATTTTAAAAAAATGCTTATAACATTTTAATATATATATATATTTTTTTTTTTCCTCTAGTGTGTCTATATATTTTCTTTACTTCCTTTTGGCACTCATGTCTTCATATTGAATTTTCAGTCAGGCTTATAATTATGGCAGCTGCTTGTTCCAGATTTTCTTAATCCTAATTTCAAGAAAAGAAAGCATACATTGAGGCTTTGCTTTATTAAACCATGCATACTGATTTTGGGTTAAGAAGATTTAGTTTTCAAACTCTTAAATGACACTGAAACAGATTAGCAGTAGGAAGTGTGGTGCAGTGGAGTGGAAGTAGTGGGGATGGGTGATTTTTATAATGCACAGTATCCTAAAAAAGACTAGTTGCAGTTTTTCAGATTGTCAAATTTCCTTAGAATTTGATTACACATGAATGCTATTCTTTTGGCTAACTTCCAAAGAAAATACTAAATTTAGCTGCTTCTACTTTGTTGTTTAGTCAAGAAATTATTAACATTTGTCCAAGTAGAAAAATTTTGTAGCACTTTTCAGTTTTATTATTTTTTGCTGAGGCAATTGGAGTTAAGTGACTTGCCCAGGTTCACACAGCTAGGAAGTGTCTGAGATTAGATTTGAACTCGGGTCCTCCTGACTTCAGGGCTGGTGCTCTATCCACTGCCACCTCAATGCCCCCAGTTTTATTATTTCTAAATAAAGTAATTGGGTATGAGTAATTGGTACCTGAACTCAATTCAAGCCTATATAGGCCTATGTAGTTTACACATACACACACACACACACACACACACACACACACATTTATATAGTGTGATGCCTAGTATAGTGATCTATAATTATCACTTCTGTGGTTTATATAGTTTATCATTTGTCTTATAGATGGAAAATGGAGGCTTAGATGAAATGGTGTTCAGAATCATGTAGTTAGAGTTGTTCATAGATCTGGAGCATTTTCTATTTTGTCAGGGATCAAATCTTGTGATTTCTTTACACTCAAACAACTTCTACTCTATTTTGGGTCTTTATAACCTCTTAATTAGATCAATTCCATAGCCTCCTAATTGTTTTTCCTGCCTCAAGGGTTTCTTTCTTTCTTTTTTCTTTTTTCTTTTTTTTTTCCATTCACAACCATTCTCTACACAGTTGCTAAAGTGTTTTTTCCTTCAGTGATAGGTCAGATCATATTACTCCTATGGCTCCTTATTTCTTCCAGTCTAATAAAAGTGATTTAAAGCTCTATAACCTGAATCCTTCCTACATTTTTAGTTTTAGATTTTATTTTTTCTGTATGTGCTCTGTGAGCCAGTTATACTGACTGCATAGAACAGATTTAATTACATTTTGATTATTTAAAAAAATGAAAAAACAAAAACAACTCTTATTGTCTCGATTCACAGGGAATGGCAATGTCTGATGAATAGATGATTGTCAATATTAACATGATTAATTCTATTAGAGTGCAATATTTCTGGAAATTTGAACATTTTCAGAGTGATCATAGTTTAGCTTTTAGATTCCAAGTGTGCAAATAATATTTGATGTTTTTATGAAAGTGTATGAAGATTATAGCACCAAAAAATTAATCCGTAAAAAAGATCTTTGGTTTTCTGTTCAGATTTTGATTCTACCATTTATTACCTGACTCATTATGGGCAAACCACTTATCTTTTCTTGGCCTAAATTTTCTCAATTGTAAAAGTGTTGGACGAGATAGATTCTAAAACTTCTTTCATTTCTCTGTTTATGATGTTCCCTCTTCTATATCATGTTGCAAACTTTATAATTTGAGGTATACAGTTGATATTATGGATAATAGCTATCCAGAAATGTTTTTATCAGTATTCTGTTAAAATTATAAATGCCATTTTTGTTACCTTTCTTAGCTTTCCTGCTTTTCTTTAATCTACTTTCTTGGAATAAGAATTCTGCTAAGGGACATATAGCTAAATGGTTTTCAGTAAATATTTTAATTGAAGAAAATGTCTAGAAAAAGTTGTAGATTAAATGGATTTTTAAAATTTTACACAATTTATGTTTTTAGACTTCCAATTGGAAAAATACTGGATGAATGAAATAACATGTATCAGAACTTAATGTTTCCTCTACTGATTGATTGAGTTGTGATGAATCTGGCAAACTTGACATTGCACTTTGTTTACATAAAGTAAAATTGTTTTGGAAACCGCGTTTGGATATGTGGGGAAATATACAGAAACTAGAAAGAGAATTATTTGGGAAATGTTTTAATGGTCAGTGAGGGGGAAAATTCCTCACAAACTTAGATGTCTAAGGTCACTTGAGAATGAGTTTAATAAATACTTTTATTTTTTGAAGTATAGTAAAATCTCACTAATGTAGCATTTGTGACAGTCTAGACATATTATGATTAATTCTTAGTGGGCAGACTACAAATAGTATTTCTTAAAAGATGATCAGGATCTTTAAGAGTAAAGGATATAATTTAATGTTGGCAAATTCCTGCAAAGATCTATGTCTATAATGCTTTTTTATTATTTTGTGTTAGGCCTCTTTGTGGTATACAATAAGAGATGGTTTTTAATCTCTCTCTCTTTTTTCCCATTAAAAAACCAAATACTTTGTTCTGGGTTTTTCTCACATTTGATTGGCACTTTGCATAGAAGTTACTTTAACTGCAAAACTGGAATGTAACATAGGTCTCTAAGTAGCCAAAAACCTGCACATTAAAAAATTCCCTTGTATTTAAAAGTTAGAACTTCAGGCCCTTGACACAACTTAAATATTCTTACTTTGGACACTTCTAATAAGATTTTTTATTTCCCTGCTCTCAGCTGATAAGAAACAGCAAAGTAGGAGGATAGGAGGCTATCTGGCAATTGTAAGACATGAGAGATAAGGGCAGCAGAAAAATTAAGAAAAGGAAAAATCAGAATTAAAAATAATCTAGGGACTCTTAGTGTAGTCTCTGTGAGTATTACTTTATTGTGGGAGAAATGAAGGTGATGAAAACTGGTGTGGGCTTGAAAACTCCATATTAGGAATCCTAAACTGGGCAGAAATTGAGCTGAGGTTGGCAAGGGAAGTTGAAGACCATATACATGATTTTTAAGGTACCTCGTGGAAAAGAATTAGATGCTAGATAATAGTGGAGAGAATGCAAAGCTTCTTTTCAGCTTTTTTCTGCCAAAGAGATTAATCTTTAGGCCAGAAAAGACAGAACAAAAAAGCTGAATAGGAAGCTAATAGTGAGAAAACATTCATCAGTCAACCAGTGAGCACAAATCAAGTTCCTTTTCAGTGTTGGGCATTTCCAAGCCCTGAGAATCACAGCCAAAAATAAATCCTTTCTTGCTGTCAAGTAACTTATATAGGGGGAGACTATGTATACATACACACATACATAATTGTATACTAAATACGTACAAAATAAAAACAGTAATTTTATGAATGAGACACCAGTAGCTTCGGGAAGGGAAGGAGAGGTACATATGGAAAGATGACTTTAAAGAGATGATAGTTGTTTTGGACGTTAAAGAGAACTGGGAATTTAAAGATGGGGAATGAGAAAGGAGTGCATGTCAGACATAGGAGATAGAATGTTTTGTGGAAGGACCATCAAGCAATTTTGTCTGAAAGCTGGAAAGGGGAGTCATGTTAAATAAAGGTGTGAAAGATAGGGAAAACTCAGGCTGTTAAGGACTTAACTAATAGTAGAGTTTATATTAGATTCTAAAGGGCATAGAAGCCAGCGTAGTGATATAGTCATATATGTACTTTAAAAAGGTCTCATTGGCAACTGTATGGAAGATGGTTGTATAGGAAATGGGAGAGAGTTGGAATAAAAAGAGCAGTTAGGAGTTGCCATCAAGCAGAAGCGAAGAGGGCCTAACCTATGATGGGGTCCTGTGAGAGAAGAATATGGAAAGTTGATGTGGAGGTAAAATCAACAAGGCTTTTGGGCAGTTGATTGGATATGTGAGGTGATGGTCCACCTAAACTCCATACTGTGCCCTTGAAAAGGTGGAGCACATAGGACCTGCTGGAAGGAATGTTCTATTTGGACTCAGCTTTTCAGTGCACGTGTTATCTTTGCACTTACTTCTTGATTTACCTTGACATGGGCAAGATGTTTCGTCTCTACGTCTCAGTTCCTACTTTTTTAAATGAAGTGGTTGGACTAGATAAATCTGTCTCCTTTAGCTTTGTCCTGTGATAATGTACTATAGGAAATGACTTAAAAGAGATTGCTTCACTATTGTCAGGTTGTCTTTGATTAGGTCATGGAAAATAGAAGAGAGGTACAAGGACTGGGGAAAAATTTTTTTTATGTGAAAAGAAAATTAAACTGAAGACTAATTCTGTAAGCTTGACTGATGGCTGAAAAATTTTTAGAATGTGTTATTTATTATTATTAAAGAGATGCTTATTGCATACATTTTAAAAAAGGAAATAGTAATCAAAAAGACCTACCATAACTTCATCAAGAAAAGGTCATGCCAGAATAAATTAATTTTTTTTTCAGGGTTATGTTGGCACATGAGTTTTCAGTAAAACATGTGACAAAAAAATCCTTTATATGCTGTTATTGTGGAAAAGTTAAAAGCCGTGGGGACTCAACCCTACAGTTAGATGGATTCTCAACAAACCCAGGCATTATTGGCTTGATGCCAATTTGGCTCTTGTTCTTTAGTATGTCTCAGGGGACTCTGCTTGGCTTGGTCTATTAAATATTTTTTATCAATGATTTGGATGCATAGATTCATAGACTATTAAAATCTTGATAGGTTAATGCATTGGCTGAATTTAATAAGCTGAAATATGATAGGACAAATATAAAGTCTTTTATTGGTTTTTAAAAAAAAAAACATTCCTAATACAAGAGTGGGGAGATGTTGACCCGTTAGCAGGTCACGCCATAAAAGATATGTGAGATATAGTAGAAAGTGTAGACTTGAAGTCTCACAGATCTTAGACTTATAGAATAATTTTCAGTTTTAGGGTGGTAGTACTGCTATTGTAGTTTTTTTTGGATCAGACCACAATCTAGAGTATTATGTTCAGTTCTGAGTACTTCATTTTAGGAAAGATATTGCTAAATTGGAGAACAGAGGATAATGGGTTTTAAATTTCTGACAAATGATGGTTGGTTGAAGAAATGGAGGCTGTTTAGCATGGAGAAAATTAAGCTTAAGTTGGATATGAGTGCATTTTTCAAGTATTTATAAGGACTGCTTTGGGAAAGCAGGGATTAGATATGTTTTACTTTGCTCCAGAGGGCAGAATTTAGAATCAAAGGATAGAAATTGCAAAGGGGCAGTTTTTTGCTTTTGATTCCAGAAAAAACTTCCTTGGTGTCTTAAGTAGTTGATTATCTTGTGTCTGTGTCTCTCCCTCCCCTTTCTTTAAGCAAAGACTGCAGCACCACATTTAGAGAATATTATTCAAATACTGACTGGATGAGTTAACTTCTGAGGTCCCTTTCTGTGTTGTAGTACTGAGTTGTGAACAACAGTAAGTTAAATTGTTTTAAACATGATGTTTAAGAAATCAAGGAAGTATGTAAGACATTTTTAGAAAGATATATCATCCACAGACTCTACTCAAAGGTGTGTAAATTTCATTTATATAGAAAATGCATGTACATGGTATTTTTGAAAGGAATATTTCTCTAATGATGCTGCTTGTAAGAGTAGTTATTAAAGCTGTATACCTCTGTAAATTTGTAATGAGTCATTGACTAATCTGTTATTTAGATTAAATGTGGAGTTTTTCTAATAAATTGTCTCTTTAATCTCTTTGACACATATCAGGCCAGTAATTATAAATTTTGTGAACAAAATTTGTGTCAACAAAATTTGTGTGAATCAATTATAGGAAATTTAAAATTCTGTAGATATAATGAATGTTAAGGGGCTTTAATTTAGAATTTAGAAGTCATTGGGTTTATCATATTCATTTTACATCTGGGGAGAAACTGTCCCGGAGAAGAAATAATTTGCCCTGAGTAATATAGTTAATTACTAACAGTCATCTGATTCAGTATTACCCATCATGTTGTTTTCTGTGGATTTATTTTATTTTCATTATATTTCTGAATGTTAAACAAGGGACATTAGAACTGTGGGGGGAAAAGCAATATTGATTTGGCTTTTAGAGCAAGGATAAGATACTAGACCCAAACTAAATGATTAATTTAGTTTCGATTATGTTCTCCCTTGAGTGAATATCTTTAAATATGTCCTAGCTAGTTAATCACTCTCAGTGGCAACATAGCTTAAATCTTATTTGCTGCTAAAGTAGAGCTTTTATTTTTACTGTTGAATGGAATGGTTCAAGGCTGCTTAGAGCTAGTCATTTTCACATTTTGCCAGTTGAATGAATTTTTTATAGCTTTGCTTATATTTTGGTTTTGATATAATTTTGAACTCCCATTTCTAAAACTTGTCTTTATAATTGTCCACATGAAAGTGTTTTTAGTATGACATTGTTAGAGAAATAAGTAGGCCTTAAGTCTTATCCCCTTTTCTTTCTTTAGCATGATCCTATTTCATCTTTTTCCTGTGATAAAAAAATGAAAAAATAAAGTGGAGTTTTTAATTCTTTACAAGGTTTCCTTTAGGCTACAGGGGCTGATAAGTTGTTGGCTGCCCCCCCCCCCCCCCCATTAGAAACTTGAACACAAACCAGTATGGCTTGACTTAAGGGAAAAAAACCTACTTTGAACACAATGTTAATTGAATTGTTTTAAGTCTACTTAAGAAAATGTAATATCTTTAAATATACTGCCAGTGCACATAGATTTCATCAGCAGCCCCCAAGTATAGGTAAGAACAAAGAAGGTAAGAGTCACAGAATAAATGAAAGAAAAGACAAGGTGAATAGAGAGCAAAGGATTGTAGAGAGTGATAAAGAGGTCTAGTGGGACAAATACTAATGCCACCAGCAGTTGCCTTAGAGATAGTGACATCATAATGGAGTTGATTACCTTGGTAAATCTAGCAATAGAAAATATCTTTAATTCAGTCTGGTTAAGCTGTTCTGTCAAATAGAAATTTGGCATTTGCCCTTTGCTTGGATAATAATAATTAGTACTTTTGAGTATTCTTGTGAAAGATCCTAAAGTGCCTTCTAAATCATCAAAGAGTAAATGATGCTTGGTTTAGTTTGCATTGTATGTTATAATTAATTATTTAAATACTGATGGTGTGAATAAATATATATTCTAATTTCTTATTATCTTGAATGCTTAACCAAAACTTTTAAGAAAATGCTATTAAGTAACAGAGAATTTAGGTGTTTTAACAAATGTAGAAAGTTGAGGCAAGAACTTATTTGGGTATATAAAAATTTTACATTTACAATGGTCCTTAAAATCAGTGATTCTTTGGTTTTTATTGACATTCAAGGGCTTGGAGTGTTTCTAGAATATAAAATGTCACAAAATTATGTTTTCAAAATCCTAATTAATTTATGAGTTATTGAAATGATCCTCATTGTTAGTGGGAGGTAACAGTGCAGGCACAATACATTGACATTAAAGATGAATGCTAATCATTGCCCTTGAAGAGAATTCTAAAAGATATTTTATATATAGACCATGTTTTTAACAAAAAAAAACCTCATGAGAATAAATGAATAAGATTGAGCTGTTTTTAGTGAAATATCAATTGTGTTGATACTGTTTTTATTTGATATCCTTGCTCCATAAAGTTGGAAGGCCCTTTGAATCTTCAATTTCCTCTTTTCTCATAGTCTGATAGCAGCAGAAATAGGATTAAATTATAGACCTTCAAACTAGTAATATATTGCCTTTCCTAAATAAAACATACAGGCATTATTAATTTCAAATACAAAAGTATAAACATTACAACAAAAAACTGCCTTTTATACCACTTGGGAAACACTCAATAAGCCATACTTTGGAAACCACATATCTCAATATTTAAAGCTATCCATTTCTTTTAAGAAATATCCCAACCTTTTCAAACTTTGGGATATGTCTTTATGTATACTTCATAATATGTAAGGGGTAGAATACAAATGGTGAAAATGCTTTCTGTTTCATATTGACAACTGGAGCACAAAAGTATTATCTATTTTATTTTCATAAATGAAGAATTATAAATAAAAACTGAGGTCACTTCACATTTACTGTGGTTCTTGAAACTACTGATTCTGAGCTCTGTATTTTAGATATTCTAGGACTAGACAAAGAAACAATGTGGAAACAAGTTTGATACTTGATGTCATTAAACCTAGCTAAGTGGTATGGATCTTTTTGATTCCTGTTTGTGGGACTCATTTTCTATTGTCATTGTAATCACAGTCTTGTTTCACTAAAATGTCCCTTGTAACTAAGAAATCTCTGGTGGCTGGGGACACTGCGTGAAACTGGTATCTTGATGAGTTCAAGACAATAAACTTGATTGGCTAGGTAGATTAAGGCTGGCACCATTACTGTGAGCTGGTGGAGTGGAGGGCATCAGTTTGCCTAAGGATGGGGCAATTGTATGATAGTCTGGAATGTTTATTGAAAGACTGATTCTCAAAACAACATAACCAACCTCCCAAAATGTATTCTTCAACTATATCTTTTGACCTCTGAAAACCAGATTGACATGACATATTAATATTTGATAATATTTTAATTGAATTTAAGGAAGATAAGTGAGAAATTTTTTAGCATTGTTAGTGAGAAAATCTACCACACATTTGAGAAAAGTGGTATTTTCAAATGACAGTTTAGGCCCAGTTATGCTAAAAGAAGATAGACAAGGAATTGTTGCTAATGTAAGTACACATGCATCCCATTTTCCTAATCAGATTATTTATTCAACTATGGTCATTTTCTCCTTTATTCCTTATGTATCATTGTATAAAGTGTTTGTTATTTGATTGATAATAAAATCTTGGACTTAGAACTACATAGGATTTCAGCAAGCTATTTAATCCAATTCTAGAAAATAGGTGAAATTAGCCCAGTCACTCAGTAATATTAGGAGACCTAGAATTAGAAACCAATGACTTCCGGTTTCAAATCCAGTTCTCTTCACATTATATATACAGTATTGCTTGTATTATAAGAATATCTTGCTTTAAAATAAATGCAGTCTGAAAATTAAAAAAAAATAAATTGTGGGATTTTAATTTTAGATTTTAGAAAATATTTTACTTTATTTAATACCTTTAAATGATAAGATCTGGTACATTTAAAGTGATTCAGTTTACAGTATTTGGATTATGGGACAGTTAGAGAATAGTCATGAAATGGGAAAACTTGTATTGCTGAACATTTTAACATAATTAAATATTTGAGTTCCATCTTTTGTATAATACTGAAATAATAAAGATCATTTGAGGAAAAAGTAAACTATACTATCTTTCCCACCCTCTATATTTCCTTGTTCTCAAACAAGATATTAAAACAAGGTAAAAATTGGAATGCCTAGTATTATTTTTTACCTTAGATTTATTTATTAGCTTTGTTTTCCTCTTCAATGACTTATAAGCCTTGAAAAATTGTTTTTTGTTTATCCATAAATGTAGCTAATTGCTTGAGGTTTTGTTTTTTTTTTTTTTTTTAAATTGGGGGGAATACTTTATACTTTTTCCTGAAGGCTGTAATGGATTTACCAAATTTATTTCTGTGGTCATCACCCAGACTATTACTGTACCTCCTTAATCTTTAAACTTTCATATTGTATTCTCATGCTTTCTGTTCTCCTATCTCCCCTATATTGGTGTTCACCAATTTTCTTTTCAGTTATGTTTTAATTTTTAAACATTGGTTGTGTCAATAATAGTGCAAGTCGAGGGAAACAGGAGTAAGTGATTCTGGTGATTTAAAAAACCCCCAGAATTAAAACTTAATAGAATTAAAATTTATCAGCTTATCCAGACTAATTTGGCCAGTTTTTTTTATGAATGATTTGGCTTGATGGCACACAAGCCTGATTGACAGGTGATGCAAACCCCAGTAACAGTGGTCCTTTTACACAGGGAATTTATTTTGTGCATCTAGCAGATAACCTTAAGCTATTCTTTAGGAGCTTGGAAGTCAAGACCACTGCTTAAAGCATTTTTTCAGTTTAACAAATGGGCATGCATATTATGTGTATATACACACACACAGACAACTTTTTTCCATCCTTAAAACTAATACTGTATCAATTGATGCTAAGAATTGTCTGACCAAAACATTTTTTTAAGTGAATGAATAATATAAAGATATCTTTTGGATATGAAATGTGATTTATCAAGTAACGGTGTTTTTCATCTACGGCTTTAACATTGTGGATATTCTTTTTATCTATAAAGTCAACAACCTACCTCATGTCATCTTGCTTGCCCCTGTGTGATTCTAAGTGTGTCTTTACATAAATCTTCTGTTGAAGCTCTGTGTACCTATTGAGCCTGCCTTCTGATGAGTCAGTAGTATTGATTAACACTCAAGTTGTCTAGCATCTCAATCTTGCTATGTGACTGGCCCGCTTTTGGTCTCAGGCATTCTTGGTGATAAATTACATGCCATTTCTTGAAGGCATATTATTGTTGGTGACATGCTTCTAAATGGTATATCTTTTATCCTTCCTTTTCCACCTCTCCCTCAATGTCTTCCTATTACTCTTGGGTAATTTTCATCCTGTTGAAATCATGGTGTTACATGACTTTAAGTTATATGGCATCACTTTACTATTCATTGGTGATAAACAAATGACCTTGATATTACTTTTGAGTACTTTTATAAGAGTGGAGGAAGAAATCATGCAATTAAGTCTTTTGCTTTCCTATAATTTATTGGTATGAGAGCAACAGTCTTAAGTTTTATTTTTAAGTGATAGGATGAGTATATTACACAATTGTATATAGTGTATTTTTATTTCAGGTCCTGTGACAAATAAAAAAAAAAGATACTGTAAGTGAAAAGTAAACAATGTCTTCTTGTTGGCAAATTGATGTTCTTATTTGGGAAAAAATTAAGTTTTCTTCTAAATGCATTTATACATCATTTCTACAAATAGGCTGAGTTGTTTTGGTTTAAATAATAAAAGTTTAAAAACTGCATGGGAATCTGAAGACAGGGATGTGATGATTGTCTTCATATGTTCCAATAATTGTCTCTTTTTGACTTCAGCAGAGCTAAGGACATGTTAACTATTTTAAAGATTTATGCTTGCCCAAAGGCATGGCTGAAGTTGCAAAGAAGGCCATTTAGAATTTAATAGAAAGTTGACTAGCAAATAGAACTGTCTCAGAGTGGGATAGTTGCCACAAAGGTATTGGCTTTTTCCTGCCTAGAGGCCTCCAATTAAAAGTTAAATGAGCCCTCTTGGGCCAGCTGGACTAGATGGATTTTGAGGTTCTGTGAGGAGCTGTGAATGTTAAGACTTTCATGGGAAGAACTAACACATTGACATCTGTCTAGACTTTTCAACCTGATGTCTTAAGTAGGAAAAATGATTCTATCAAACAGAAGATAGAGAAGATTTCTCATTTAAATTTTTTTTAAATATAGGCTTTTTAAATTCAGTAGGAGCTTTTCCTGAATAACTTGATATAATCTTGATGTTTTTGAATTCTATAAATTTTATTACCTGTTATCAAACTTCCACATAGTAATAACATTCAGTTTTTTTTAAAGTTGTCATTAATTTGTGTTAAAAATTTTAGTCTGTGAAATATATACTTTTTTTTAACACATCCTAATATGATTAATATTTCTAAGAAGTTGGTATGAAGTGTGGTCATTGGTAGTACATCACAGTGCACTTCATTTTGATGAGCATGCATAAGGTTTATTTGTCATGTATATGAATGCCAAGGAACTTTAAAAAAAAACTTTCATAGTATTTTTAAAAGGAAAAATTATAAATGAAAAATTCTGGTTCACATTATTCTTGGGGAAATAAATATGAGATTTAAATTTTATTAGTTAAAAATTTGGTGAGGTTAGTTTTAAAGTGTTTTACTTTTTTCAACTATATACTTAGTAGAGTTAAATGTCAAAATATTTGTGTAATAACACAGTTCAGTCTTAATATGCATGGCATAAAAAGTTTACTTTCCTTTAATCCCATCACTTGAACCAAATAGGTTCTTATAGATGAAAGATTTAATATCATCTCTCCAAACAGTATGTCTTATCATATTTGCATTAGAAAGGAAAACACAAATTGATTCCAATCTGTTTTCTTTTGTGATCTAGTAAAAGGACAAATTTAAAACAATATTAAGTTTAATTTTTTTGAAAGAAGAATTAAGGCTATGTTTTTCCTTTTCATATGATGCTTATTGCTACGGAAAAGTGACTTTGGGTCCCTACCTCATCTGCCAATACAGTATAAGCTCAAAGCTTTGCATTTGGGACCCAGTGGACTCTGGGTCTATAAGAGACCAGCTCGATGACCTTGTTGATATGCTAGGGACCTTCTTGCCTGTACCAATTCTCATAGCTCGTCAACCAAAATCCCTCGGGTCTTATTTTCTTCAGGAGTGGAATGTCCATGTCTGCAGAATCACATACTTTTGAAAGTTTAAAGTGTTACTGAACATATTGATTGAGTTAACTGGTAGGTGGGCTATAATACATGTTCCTTTACCTTGAATAACTTAAAATAGAGCAGTATTCATTAAACCATAAGACAAAAGCAAAATCAAAATCACAGCAAAAGTAAAAGATGAAAAGGGGGAGAGAGAAAAAAGCAAGAACAGTTGGCTAAATTAAGATGAAGAAATGTCATGAAAGAAGTTTGCTTGGCTGGGTTCAAGAATGCTCATTCTACTAAAAGTTATATCCATGCAGTTTTTTTCATTTGATTGTGACTGCATAGATTTGCCAGCTTTTATTATGCAAAGGTGGTTTGGAGAAAGCAAACTTAAGTTCTTGTGGTGTCAGTTATTCTGGTGCTCATAGTTTACACCATCTATTAAAAAGATAGCTGGAGTGCTTTTTAATTTTTATAACTGGATTTTTATCTTTTCTTCTGCTTAACACATGCTTGGTTTTTGTGCATCTATTTTAAACTGTTGTCCTTCTCCATTTTGTACTTTGTTGTAATCAGTCAGGTGAGCAACAGAATGGAGATCTAAGTAGCAGTGTCTTTGTACCTTAGCTAATTGTTGTTACAAAACTTGACATTGGTTGTTATATAATTAAGGGAATGATGTGTCTTTGTTTCCTTTATCCTATAATCTTTTTTGCATGGGAATTTTCTTAGATGAGTAAGAAAAATCTTTCAAAAAAATTGATATTCCATAATCTTGGAATCATTTTAGACTAATTTAGACCCTGAACCTCTAATAATAGATAAAGCCATCGAATGTCCAGTTAAATATACTCATGATATTTAAGAAGGATTGTATTTTTTGTCGTTTTTGTTTTGTTTCTTTTTCCTAGGCATTTATATTTTTCTCTCATAGTCTTCTTTTCTTTTGTGGTACTTTTAAAGGTTTTCATCTGTGGATTTACAGAGAAGAAAGAAAAGTCAGTAGTGACTTGGAAATGATTTTAATTAAAATCAATTTTCTGATTCAGCTTAAGTGCACATTATAGTGATAAATGGTAATTCAATGAGTTTTTCTTCCAAAAAAGTAATTCAGTTTGCAATACAATTTAAGAGAATGTGTAATTTCAGCTCATTAAAAATTGTATTGCTTTTTTCAAGACACTTGTGTAAGAACTTTTCACTTAAAACTCATACACAAACATAAAAGTAAAGAAAAATAAATTCATTTTTTAAGTCCAAAGTATCCATGGGCCATTTCTCTTTCACATTGAAAATTCTATCAATAATGTGTTTAATGGTCAAGAGAGAATTTATTTAATACAGCAGAATATTGCTTCTGACCCATTGTTTATTTTACTGTTCGAACCTCTCCCCCCATAAGCAGATAAAAATTAGCCAAAGCAAAACTCTAGTTATATTGTGTAAGGAAAACAGGACAATAGCAATCTATACAAAATAAAATTATTCCATGTGTATATAGCCTTAATTTTGTTGTTGTTTTTGTTTTTTTGGTGGGTTGCTTTTATCTTCAAAAATTTACTAAAGCAATTATTTCTTATTTCATCTTATCAAATTTACTAGGAGTGCATCTTAGATAAGTTATTTAAAGAAAGATAATTCTTTTAGATATTAAACATGAAGCATTTTTTAAAATCATCAGATAGAAAGTACAGTTACTTAGATAATTTAAAGTCAAGTTTATTTTGTATTTGGTTTAAAAAAAAAAAATTGCATCATCTTAGGGAAGTCCCTTGGAAGAGTTTTTATTGTATTCCCTTAAGACATTAGTAAGTGTTGATGTTTTCTTTCCCTATATGACAGGGAAGTTTACCAACATTTTAGTTTTGTTTTAGATACCAAACACTTTATAAAATGCTTGATTGCAAAGGCATTAATCGCCTTTTTCTTATTCTATCTGTGTCTTGATTATTGATGAACTTCTTCCGTGTTGCTTTCTTTTCTTCCCCCTCCTGGAGCTCAGTGACCATTTCTTTTGGCAGTTTTTTTTACTCAGTTTTCCTATGTATCATTGAATTTTAAACCAATCTGGTGTAGAACCAATAACCATTGTCTGATAGCTTAGGTCTTAACAGTATACAAGGGGGGAAAAACAAACAATCATGCTTCAGAACTTAGTTTTGGCCATTCATATTTGTAAATGATATATTATGGCTGAATTGGCAAGTTCTCGTTTGGATAATCAATTACATACACAAATGAATACAAGTGGGTGACATCTTACCACATAGTTGCTTAATTTGTTAAATGTTTAAAAAATTAACGCTATTCTATTTTGGGAATAGGATAGCATGTTGAATAAATGTATATTTTCAGTCCTGCTCTCCTATATCTCTTCTCCCTCACATCACCAAGCCTCCTAGCCTATTTACAACTGTTGCTTGGTGGCAGAATATTTCCCCATATTCCTGGATGACCTAATTACTTTCTTCAAACCATTTTGGTATAATATAAATTTTTGTGAATTTAAGGTTAGTATGGATAGCTCCTTTTAATCGGCTAGTCTCCGTTCCTCTATAGCATTGTGACTTTCATTTACTTTGGTCACCCACAAAAATAGATATTTTTGGAAAATCACTGTGAGAACCTCTACCCATGAGCAGATTAATGTTTAGCATAATGTGTGTAGTTGAACTATGTTGTCTGTTATAGGGTGAAACGATTCTTTAGGCATTTATATAAAACAAAATGACTCAAGTTGAGAGAGATTAAAAATTTTACTCTGATTTCATCTCTAAGCAATATATAACTTTTGGTGGGTGCCTTTTATCTTATTCTACAGAGTAGTTATTTATATTTTACCATAGCAAGTTTATCAGGAGAGCCTCTGTCTTCAATAACTTGCAAAATAAAGACATGCTTTTACATCTTAAGACTTAGTATATTCAAAAAACCTGTTGAATGGAAAGTAAAAAATTACTTAGGAAATTTTAAAGCTGGTTTATTTTATATTCAGTTTCCACCTGGCTAACTCCCTAGTGTACTCCCTTAAACAGCCATTCATAGCATCTTTCTTTGAGCATATGATAGTGACTCCTGCTTGGAGAAGAGTAGTCCTATTTTTGATGAATTTCCACAATTTTCTTCCATGTGAAGAAAATTTCTCTGAATCTTCATTCCTCCTTTGTGTTCTTGTTTTAAGGTTTGTAAAGCTAACTATAATATAGTGGGGAAAAGCAAAGATTTGGTCAAAAGATCTGGAGTCAGATCTTCCATAATTGCTGTGTGGCTTTATTATCTCTGCTGGCTTTCTTTGTCTATAAAATAAATGTAACTTACTCTACTACCTTTCCTGGATTTTTTCAAGACTCAAATACATTAGAATTATCATCAATCAGTCAGCTAATATTAAATATCTACCATGTGTCAGGCTATGGTCTGGTCCAGGGGCACAAACAAACAAAAGATCTCTCCTTTTAAGAAACCTCCATTCTATTGGAAACAAATATAGATTGGGAGATAACAGAAGTCATGTGACCCTGCCGCATCATTTTACAGGAAAACTAGGGTCTTACAGAAATTGTGACTTGACTAAAGTCATTTAGACAATAAATTCAAAACCTAGACTTTAAATTCAGGTCTTCTGACTGAATCTGGCTTTCTTCCCATAAAAAGACAAAATTGCCATAAAAATGTAAATCGTTGTTAGTTGTCATAATATTGTTTTCCTCCATTCCTGCTGCCCTGAGATATTCCTTTGTCTTCAGTCATTGCCTCTCCTTAGTTCCTTTGATCCTTAGAACTTCTATTGTTTGTGGGTTGTTTTTTTTTTTTTTTTAATTCCAACAAAACCCACTTGAAACTTGGACTCCCTTTGCCTTCTTTCTCAAGTTCCTTATTTAGTCTTTCTCCCAAAGATCATTGATAACTTTTCATCTTGAAACCCAGTGGCTTTTTCTCTGTCTTTGCCTTCCTTTACTTTTCTGCTCTATTTTGTTGACTCTCCCCCACCCCCACCGTCTTGATTTCCTTTCTATGCCTGTAATGGCACATTCAATGATGTTTCTTTCCACTTCGAGAAAAAAACATCTCTGCATGATACTGGCCTATATAGGTTTTTTTGAAACTCTTCTTTGCTGAGCTCATCTCTTCTCATTGCTTCTACTTCTTATTTCATTGAGCCTGATTTTTAAAGGTTTTTTAACACTGACCTTTATCAGAAAGTCAGACCAATTTCCTACTATCTATTGAATCTCTTCACTGGAATGCTTCCTACCAGCATCTTAAATTCAACATATCTAAAGCTAAAATTTTCTCCCAATTTCACTTTTTTCCCTTGATTTCCTTATTTTTGTAAATACCATCAGTGTCTTCTCATTCAACCTATATTTAAAAACTTGGAATTAAAAACTTCTTGGCCTCATTGTGAAGCAATTATTAGATCTGTAAGTTTTACTTCCATGTTTCTTACATCTGACCTCACCCTATTGTCCTCCCTATCATATTCCAGACTCTCATTGGTTTAATTTTTGAGTTAAAAGTTTTAGTCTTGCTTTGTCTTCCTAATTTCTTCCTTAAACCATTTTAGATACTATTTCCAAAGCAAAGTCCTGGAGAGAGTTTTGATCATATCACTTTCCATTTTCCTATAGAATAAAGTTAGATTTCTGAATTGACCATTTATGGTTGAGGCTTTTTTTTTATCTGCCTGTAATCAATTTTTCTATTATTTTATCTCTTACTGTTGCTCTTTGTGCATCCTATTCTTTAAATGAACTTGTCTGTTTGTTCTTCCCTAAACATAAATGCTCAATTTTCTTGCCTCCTTACCTCTGTACCATTTTCTTTGGATTTATTTATTTATTTATTTTTTGTTCCAGATTTTACTTGTCCTCTGATGCCCATTTCATATATTTCTAAATTCTCTTTCCTCCTGGCTGAAAGCATTTGTCCTTCCTCTGAACTAGTATAATACTGTGTACTTCTATTATGACATTTGGTATGTTCCAAGTCTCATAGTTTTGTGTTTGTATATTCTCTTCCTCTGGATTGTAAGTAACTTTGGCAATTTGCACCGTCTTATTTTTGTGTTTTCCACAGTTCTTAGCACTTAAGGTTTATTTGCATTAAATTATTGAAAATAACCCAAGCTACATAAAACAAATTCAGTTTAAAAGATTACTTTATTTGTGGCTTATTTATTACATATTTTAGGAAATTTTCCAGGAAGGAATTTATGTTCAGAATGCACAAATCAGTTGATTTGTTACTAGTCTTTTACATTAAGTACTTCTGTAAACATTTGAGATTCATAGACTTTCTTTTCAGAGTTCTTATCTTGTAATATGACATTTCCTGAACATGACTAACTTTGCAAAAAAATAAATCTGTAAGAACTAGTTTTGCCCAATTAATTTAATTAGTTCATTCTCTAGAATTTGTAGTACATAAACTTTTTTGCTTCCTTTCTTAAAGGATAACTTAAAGGGAAGATTCTCACTAAAAGCAGTTGGTCACATGTATTTCTTATGAACTTGATTCTGTAATAGTCATCATGAATCATGGCCTTATAAATTCTTAGCTTGCTTATAAAGCATTAAGTCCCAAGGAAATGGAATTATTGTTTCTCCTAAATGTTTCTAAATACCTTCATATTTTTGGCTTTAGAATCTATATTTTAATTTATTTGAATGAGTATGTTTGCTCTAGAAATTATTAGTTTTCAAAATAAATCAAAGATGCTGACCTGATCTATTCAATTTCTACTAGTATCTTTTTAATCTATAAATTAGTAAAGTATTTAGCTTTATTAACTGGGAATAAGTAAAAATTTTCATGAGGTCTAGGAAATAGATTTTTCTTTATTTAAATATGGGGCTTTATTTCCTACTAGGTTGAAGTTGCATTAAACAGAAGCCAGTAAGAATTTGAGAAAGATTTGCTACCATTTAGATAATATGTTCTTTTTTTCTTTTCTTTTTTTTTTTTGTTGAGGCAATTGAGGTTAAATGACTTGCCCAGGGTCACACAGCTAGGGAATGTTAAGTGTCTGAGATCAGATTTGAACTCAGGTCTTCCTGACTTCAGGGCTGGTGCTCTATACATTGCGCCACCTAGCTGCCCCACAATAATATGTTCTTGAAGAGTTGATTGTAATTGCTTGAGAGTTAACTATAATTACTTTTCAATAGGTGGGCTTGAAAAATTTTTTTTTTTTTTTTTTTTTTAAGAAACTGTACCAGAAACCATTTCTGTTCTACAATTGAGTTGGACTCCAGAATTTTAATCATACCCAAAGTTGCAGAAGCAGAAAAGTTGATCCCAGAGCCAGGAAAACTACTCATAAATTTGCCCTTAACACATCCTGGCTTTTTGAACCTCAGCAAAACAAAGTCTTTCAGTGCCCTCAGTACCTTTCTAAGATGATATATTACTTATATCTTCTCTTAGTTACCTGCTTCTCAATGAAAATGTCACAGGTCCCGTCTCTATCCTTTTACTCACATTCATTTGTCGGGGCTTAAGAAACAAGAGAGTACGTATATATTTCCTAGGTATTTTAAATAAATTTCTAATTCAGTTTTGTAAGGTATGAAAGACAATAGTAGGAGAAAAAAAGAATTTGGAGACTTAAGTCATTAACTGGGTAAAGATTTTGGCTAATTAAAATCAAATATAGCAAAACACTGCTAATTCATACTTTACTAGTTTGGAGTGTATTCTGTTGACCTAGTATATTTAACTTTAAAAATGAAAGCAAAATTTAAGCGGATTGTGAAAATACAATTGTATAAAGAATGTTTATGGATTAGAAGAAATAGTTTTCAAACACTTGAGAAATTTTTAGGTTATTGCCAGTGGAAACAAAGGCCATTGTACTGCTGGGACTTTTAAAATGATGCTAATTAAAACTTTTTCAGTTCATTGAAATTGCTTGGTAAAGACTTGCTAAATGACACCTAGAATAAATTGCAGATATATATATACACACACACACATACATACACATATGTACATATATTTGTATATAATGAAAACAATTAAATCTGTATTCCTTAAAAAAAAAGAAAAGTTTCTGTAATGAAGAAAACTTTACTGGTTTATTTGTTTGAACTTCATTTAAATTTGTTCCCTTGTTCCAGTCCTTACCCTCCCAAGAAATTAGCGAAGTTTATTATTTTCATTAGTCTGCTAATCTAATGATAGATTCTTTTTGAAAACAAGTTTAGGACTTTACTTACATCTATTAGGTTTTATTATTAACCTATGTGCTTATGAGTAGACACTTATGAAATGAAAATGGATATGTGCTGCATACTAATCTTTTGGCTAAATTCTTCCTTGGTCACTTTCAAGTTTCATTTTTAATTTTGGGGGGTATAGGCATAGAATTTTAATACTGATGATTGCTACTAGTTTTCTTAATTATCTGTCAAGTTTTTTACAATGGCATTTAAGCTTTTTTTTTGGATTACCATTGCTTTCTCTAAAATCTTACTGCCTCTTTCTTTAGAAAACAAAGAATTCTTGTGGCATAAGGTCATGTCACTCAGTCTTATTTCACTTGTTTAGTTAGATTATGAAATAATCATTCCTTTTCAGCTCAGAGCAATTCCAAATTGGCGAGCAGAGCCAGGAGGTAGGTCTAAAAAGTGAATTGAGAGCATTATAACACCGGGTGTATATGAGGTGATTGCAACCGCCCTAAGTACAGTAATAGAGTAAGCATTCAGTAATACTTGTTAATTTTTTGATAGTTATCAGGAGCACAAACTTTTAACAGTTCACAGGTAAGAAATCTTTTAAATAGCAAATTGGAGAGAGACTATTTAGATTTATTTATCTTCTTTTGCTCACCCCCAAATTCATCTCCCTTAATAGAGTGGTAACTAATTGGCTAAAAAATAAGATCATCAAAAGTATCTATCTTCATGTTCAGTACTAAATCTGAATTTCTTCATAGGGTTTTCTTTCTTACAGAAATCATGACTTACCTTGTTTCTCAAGGTACCAATAATAAATCTTTCAACCCCCTTAATTCTTGTCAGTTCTATCTCCATGACCAGAACTTCTCAGTGTGTGCTTGATTAGAAACTAGGGCCTTTACACATTTTTTTCCTACTTGCTTCCCTTAATAAGAGTTTTCTCATATATCGATCATCTATTAGTTCAACACATATCTCAGTTTTATTTTCTACTTTATAGTCATTAGCAGTAACTACTCTTATCTTTGACACTGTACTGAATGTCAAATGATCCACCCTATCTTTTAGTATTCACCTTGATTTTATACTTAACATACATTAAAGACTCCATTTCTCCCCATCCAACCAGTTTACTTAGCCTAAACATTAGAGAAATGAGCCTTTATCAATGCTTTTTCGGAAAGTCTTGACTAATGTTATGTTTAATTTTGGTCAGACTCTTAGAAGCAAGGAACTAAAACTTGCAAGTTGATATTGCTTCTTTTTGTTGATAATTTGAAGATTAGGGACTAATTATATCTCTTAGGCTGTTACCAAGATTTTAGATAATTCTTAGTGGTTTTGTTATGGCATACTCTTTGAAAGCCATCCTTTTGTCTTGGACATCAGGATTAATGGTAGTGAGACTCCCCTTTGTCTTTATATGAAATTGAACTTTTGCTCTCCCTCTAAGATAAATTCATTCTTGTTTCATATCTGTCTTTTAATCTTAGTTTTCTGTCTCGTGCTGTACAGTTTGAAAGTAAACTTTGAGACTGTTGATTTTCTTATAGCATATTATGGACTCATTATATCAGTATATTTTATCAGTCTTAAAACCAGGTCATTTCTCAGTGGTGACCAAAGAATTTATCATTACATTTGTGGTGGTAACATTTTTGGAGATTGTTAAGGCACTAAAGAAATTATACAGAAAAGCAGCTTCTTTTTTACCTTGAGAATAAGCCATTACAAACTCAAATGATCAGAGATTGTAATTTCTTAATAAGAGTTTTTTTCTTAAATCTATATTCAGCTCTCTATTTCAGTGCTTCTCCCCCACCAGAGGTGCAAGGAATGATCCTAGAACCACAGATACAGCCAAGACCACGGAGAGCTTTTGACGTCAGGGGTCCACTTTCTCCACTGAACCATTGGAGGCAGAATATCCAGCTTCTGGAGAGAGTGGGAAAGAATAATAAACAAGTGGGTGCTTTCCATTATTTACTTGGGTTTCTTTATAGATCTGAGTGTTCTTCCATTTAGTTATACCAGTGACTTCACTGGGTTCATGCAAGAACCAAATCATTTTGAAGTTGATTTTTCAAAGAATATTAGATATTTATCTTGTTTCCTGTTCCTAAAAAAGGAACTAGAATTAATTCTACCTTTCCCTTACCTCCTCCCATTTATGAAAGTATTGAGTGATGGGGACATGAATGAATGGTGAATGCATCAGTAGTTTATAGGCATTTCAAGATAGAAGCTAAGGCTATTTTAGCAATTAATTTTATTTTGTGTTGGTGGACATTTTGATGCTCTATTTTCTATGTCCCAATGGCTCAAAAAGTTTTATGTTTCATTTTTGAGCAGTCTGGATATCTCCATGTTTGTATTCTGTACAACCAGATGTCCAGGTGTTATTCTGTCCTGCAAGTTAGATCTACAGGATTGAAATTGTTATATCAAATTGGTCTACATCCTACCGAAACTTGAGGATTTAATAAAGTTAATTCTTTAGAAGATGGTATAATAATAGCAGTATACCTTTACTATAGGCTTCATTCTATTATATAAATACAAATTAATTTAAACATCAGGATATAATGTATCTGTTGAAGCTGATTTTAAGTATACTCAAAGGTAGTTTTCCTTATCCTGCAAAAATGCTATTTATGTCAAAAGAACTTTGACTTAGATTTTTCTTAGTTTTGGAAGTTCTTGTCATGAGTAGTTCTTTGAACAAAAAGTGCCTTTGGCCAGTTTACATTTCTCCATGGTAGATTCCTACCGTGACTTCAGGTATCTTGATAATGGGTTAATGGGAGACTGGTTTATTTCTTCTCTAATTGACCAGATTTCTTTCAACTGGTAAACATCATACTACTTCAGCAAAAGGAATTTCTCTAGCAGAGTCTTCATGGATGATGTCTGTCACATATGCCAACACCAGCAGTTTGGAAGGCAGTGGTGAATGGACCAGTGTAAGATATCTAGAAGACACAAGGATGAGAGAATCACCTGTTCTTTCCATTAAAAACTTTAAAATTTGCTTTTTGGCTTTATATGATGACCTGTTGGTGCTGAAAATGGAAAGGCTTTTACATAATGAACTAATCATTTCAGATTGGAATTATGTTTACGTGACCATGAAAATTCTTTTCATTCAGAAGACTGAGCTGCAGGAAGTTCCAAATACTATTTTCTTTAAAAGCAGTTCTAGAGAAGTTTCTGCACCCTTTGGCTTTAGCAGTGAAACAGATGAAGCACATTTTTCTGCAGTGGTATAGGGAATCTAAAATGGATTGCCAAACCAAGATATTCTTAACACAACTAATAACTTGCCTCATGATTTAAAGGAATTAGGAGGATAACTCTACCTATACCTTATTTGTACTTACTATAGGGAACTATTGTGATCTGAAATTCTGTTTTCTAATCTTGGGCCTTAACCACCATCACATTCATCAAATCTATCTACAAAAACTCCAGTTTAGTAGTAAAAGAGGCTATACTGTGAGTATATTCTTAATCCAACCTGGTCTGTCTTCTGATGTAGTGTATACCTTATTTAATTTGAGGTGTAATACTGTAAGAAGGCATGCCTAGGGGGATGCACATTTTAATTTTAGAAAGCTCAAAGGCAACTTTTAAAAAGTATGTGATGGAAATTTGTTAAACAATAGTCACTCTAAACTCATTAATTAGGGAAAGTGCTTATTTGGACTCTGACTTATATTTGATTGTATTTAAGTAGACGTAGTATGCAGCTTTATACATTTTTAAAATTGAAAAATGTAGTTTCAGAGTTAAGATTGTTATGGAAGATTTTGCTGCTGGTTGCCACTTTCCTCGTTTTCCTTTGCCCCAAATTCCTTTAAATTTTAATTTTTATTATAAAAATTATTATATATAATTGCTTTATAGAGGAATATGTGTAAAAGATGATTACACTTAACTTTGAACAAAAATAAATCTAAAAGGGTTTGAATTCCCATTAAAAGCTACTATTTCAAATTCAAGAAATAAAATAATTTTTTTGAAAATCAAGTTTAACTCCTTAGACCATTACATAAGCCAAAACCAACTTTCAATTTGAGTCATAATATTTTTATTGTTGGTTGGTTATTGCTGTTTTGGAGATGAAGAGTAATTTAGCTTCCTAATTTCTAGTGTTAAATCCCAGTAATTCCTTCAAATTTATTTTTTTGAAGTTCCTGACTATAAATCTAGTGCTTATAAAATGATTTTTAAAAACTAAACTTGTATTTTTATGTGAATTTATTTAAATTCTATTTTGTTTACCTAAACTAAACATTTTGACAAATTTTTAACTATCTGGTGTCATAAGACAATAGATTGTAAATAGTACTATTCTTTTTCAGTGGTTTTTTTTGTTTGTTTTGTTTTGTTTTGTTTTTTAATATGACCATCAAGACAAAGCTGATATTTTTTCTTAGTTTGGTTAATATTTTTGAATATTTGTACATATGATTACCTTATGTAAATAAATGTTTTCTGCATGAAAATGTGCTTATTTATAAATGACTTATTTGTATTTCAGGAATAGACATTGAAAATGACAGTTTAAAAATGAATTAAATTTTGTATTTTCTCGACATTTCTGAATATAATATACTATTTAATTGTTTTTTGTTAATTTGGAGAGAGATTTATTTTTTAAAGTTGAATGGATTTAAATGAAAACTGTTCTTTGCACAGTTAGTATGTGTGAAAAAGTGATTTATTTAGTCTTGTCTACATTTTTCTAATTAGCTTAATCTCCTCTATTCATCTCCAGAATCATTTATTTTGAAGATATTTTTTCATCAGAAAATGACTCATTTTGGTACATAGCAAATAAATATTTGAAAATATGGCATTTTTTTTAGCCTTCAGAAGTTTTTAAAAAAACTGCAATCTGTGAGCATTGTTTAAAATTTAATTTTATTCATATATCTGTAGTATGACATCATTTGAACGAGTATTACTTAAAAGCTGGACTGATTAAAACAGTTGGGAAAAAATCATGACATTTGAAGCCTGTGTTGAGAATCAGGTTTGCTCACAATTGACAAAAATTGAAGGGGAGAGTTATATTTTACACTCTGCCTCAGCTACTAATGTGAAAAGAGAACTCTTATTATTAACTCTTCTTGTTAACCCCCAAAGTCTTGGCTTGGCTCAAATGAGTTCATATGTAAGGTACTTTGCAAATCTTAAAGCACTGTATCACTAAACAATGTTTATCATCATCTCATAAGAAGTACATTCTAGTGAGGGGCAAAATAAAAAGGATTTGGTGTTGAGGAAGAGTTAGGTCTTTTGGAAACATCAACTTAATTGGATCCAATGGAAACAATTTACCTTTTTTGTGCAGAGTCCATTAGAAGCACATGGATTTATCTCTGGGATATGAAGAGGAATTTCACCAGAAACGGACTATACAGATTCAGGATAAGATTGAGATGGTGTTTTAGGCAAGAAATTTCAAGTTAAACGAACATTTTCCTGGGGCCCCAAATAAATTAGGTTGGCTTGAAATGAAATAATGGTCTTATGAGTAAAGTAATATTTTTAAAAATATGTTTTTATACATATATAAGTATGACCAACAATAATAATGCTGAATGTTTTCAGGCTCCCTGCTATTGGGTGGCTCCCTTCTGGTAAGTGTTGATAGAGAATAGTAAAAATGGTTTAGATTGGTCACAATTTTGAACTTTAAAGAACTCTTGATTAGACTGAACGATGTAGCATCTAAATACTTTATAGCAAAGAGTATGGTAAGTTTTTGTTTATTAACAAAGGGAAACAAATGCTAGCTTAAGTTTTGAAACAAGTTTTTAAACCAAATTTATCATTAAAATAGACTGCTCTTAAAATCATTTTTGTTTCTCATTACAATGGAGGCATTAAAACCTATTTTTGGACAGAATCAGTTGACATAACGTAATTTCTGTTAATATATATTGCATTTACTAAAAGAAAAAATTTTGTCAACGCAATATATGTTCCATTTATTGACACAGTGAAAAATCTTTTATTTCTTCTAATAACTATAGATAGGGCAACTAGGTGGTTAGAGCACCAGTACTTGAAGTTAGAAGGACTCGAGTTCACATTCCTTCCCAAATACTACTTTGTGTGACCACAGGCAAGCTGTGTAGCCCAAGTTATCTAAGGTAGGGGGAACTCCACCTAACAGTTGGAAAAAAGTCAGTACTAAATTTGACTGGTGGCCATTTTGTTCAGAAGGTCTAGTTTAAGGGAGAGGGGAAAAGTACTCTGAATTAAACTTCAGAGATACCAAGGTTGACTTAATTTTATATCCTCAAAACATAGTCTTGAACATATTGTGTCTGTAACTTGCTTAAGTTAACTACAGGATGATTTTCCCCTTGTTACCATAATGACTATCCCACTTCGCACCAAAATGAGGATAAATACATACTTTAAAAATTGAAACCAAGTTGATATTTGTACTTTTTTTTTTTTTTTTTTTTGCTGAGGCAATTGGGGTTAAGTGACTTGCCCAGGGTCACACAGCTGTTAAGTGTCTGAGACCAGATTTGAACTCAGGTCCTCCTGACTTCAGGGCTGGTGCTCTATCCACTGTGCCACCTAGCTGCCCCCATATTTGTACTTTTTCACAAAAATCTATTGCATGTCATAACTATAAAATGAGAAACTTATTTTCCTTACACAATTAATCTCATTGTTTTAACAGTATAAAACACTTTTTATAAAATAGAGTTTACATATTTTCTGAACTTTTTTTTTTTTAAACAGTACAGTAGAGTAAGAAAAATGCCAAAACTTTTTGGTCTAGGCTTGTGATTTTATTGGAATAAAGAGCTCTCAGTGTAAAAACTACCTGTGGAATGAGCAACTTGAATTTATCGTCACTTTTGCCCTGAAGCAGTACTTAGATTTAAGTTTTACCAACTCCTAGGCAGGTCCTATATCTGATTCTGCCATACTGCCAAAATTTTAAAGTATTTATGGTTTCTTTACTTTTTCTGTTTCCATAATACCTTTTGTAAAACTTCATTTACAAAGTATAGTTTTTACAGTTAACCATGGGAAAATTAACATTGAAAACAAGTGTCTTTCTGAAATCAGAATTTTAATTTTTAAATTTAGACACCTACATGTCTAATAAATAATTTTTAAGAAACAACTTTACATTTAAGATTCTTATGAGGAACTAACTTCTAATAAGAAGACAAAACTTTAAAAAGGCAAATGAAGTTTTCAGAATTGCTTTTAGGAGTTCTGTTCAAAAGTATTCCTGAAAGAGGTAGGTAAGAAAAAGGCAGCAAAGTACTAAAAGTTGATTTGAAAGGATTGATTTACTTTTCTTTTCTTTCTTTTTTTTTTTTTTTTACAAAACTATTCTTACCTTTTGATTTTGAGGGGGAAAAAGTTTTTCAATTTGTCTGGCCTAATTAATTTACCTATTTAACAACAGTCAACTTTGGGCATTGGTCCTAATGGATGGAAGAAGATAAATAAATGATTGGAAAATGATTGTGTATTTTTGCAATGCATTCACAAAGATACTGATACAGCATCTTTATACTTCAGCTGAGGTCCTGCTTTCTGAGCCCCAGTTGATTAGTAGTTGGGGAAAACCTTGTGTCACTGACAATTCATATTCAGAATAATAAGATTTGACTATTACTAACAACTCTAATAAGAGAAGACTTTTTCATGTTCGTTTTTCTCTTGTTAATTGACATTAAGTATTCATTGACCACATGACCCAGAAAGTTGTGGTTGTTTAAATTTGAAGTAGATTTTTTTTTTTTTGGTTATTAGATCTATACCATCTATAAAGCATAATTATTGACTCCAGTGATCTTGGTTTATTCTGAGGAGTTAATGGTGCATTTCACATATTAATTATTTGACTTCAGATTGAAAAACAAAAGGAAATAATTTCATACTTTTTTGTAGGCAAAATTGAAACAGATTCACTTGTCTGTTGTATTAAATGATAAAGATATGAATGGAGCAAATATTTTGTATTTAAACTTATTCTCTGAGGAATTCAATTAGGTTAAAGGCCTTTTGTTCAATAGCATCACATAATATATATATATGTATGTATGTACGTATGTATTTTTTTTCTTTTTTGGCTGAGGCAGTTGGGGTTAAGTGACTTGCTCAGGGTAACATAGCTAGGAAGTATTAAGTGTCTGAAGTCACATTTGAACTTGGGTCCTCCTGACTTCAAGGCTGGTGCTCTATCTACTGCACCACCTACCTGCCCCAGCATTACATATATTGTCTAATTTCCAGAATTAAGGGAACACTGATCTGAAAAGTGAGTTACTCTTTGGTTATTGAAGCTTCTCTTGCTGGTATATCTCCCTTAATAGTAAGGTAGCAGAGGCAGTGGAGAGAAGTTTGAACTTGGAATCAGGAAGATTTGAGTCCTAATTTTTCCTCAGATAATAGCTGGGTAATCTTGGTAAAGCCAGTTTTTTCTTCCTCTGAGATAGATTATTGGGAGGATTAAATAGCATAATCTGTAAAATCCTTGCAAACTGAAGTGCTATAAAATACCAGCCATTGGTAATGTATATCTAATTAATTAGTACTAAATTAATGAATTAGTTTAATAATACTGAAATATTGGGTAAAAAGTGGATTTTTGTAAATTGGATCATATTTTGCCACTGGTTTGTATTATTGTTTTTATTCATTTATTTATTTTTGGATGAGGTAATTGGGATTAAGTCACTTGCCCAGGGTCACATAGCTAGTAAGTCTTAAGTGTCTTAGGCTGGATTTGAACTCAGATCCTCTTGACTTCAGGGCTGGTGTTCTATTCTCTGTGCCATCTAGATGCCCCCGTATCATTTTAGAAATCACATTTTTGTTTCTGAATAAACTCTGATTCTTGGGGATATTCATTATTTTAGTTTTAAATTTCTCTTTCATCATATTACACCAACATCTAGCTTCTTATATAATTTTTTGTAAACAAATTTTTTTTTGAAGGAATACTTAATTCAAGATTCATGAACATAAGTAAAAATATGTTTTGGTAACTTCATTCATCATTGGTCTCCTTTGTAATCCTAAGTATTTTATTTCATTTAAAACCATTCTAAGAATGGGTTCATAGGTTTCATCATAATTCCAAAGGAGTCCGTGATACACAAAAAGTAAAGAACCTCTGCTTTTATGGAATATGGGTGAATATATATATATATATATGTGGATATGAGTCATTTGTGAATTCATACTCCATATCAATTCTATCTAATCAGTATCTTTAATTTTTTCCATAATATTTTGATTTGGAAAGGACATGAAAGAACATTTTGTTTAGCCTACCTAATGGAAATCTATATTCTGCAGCAGAGGTGTCAAACATGTGGCCCACACATGGCAGACAGCATTCCCAAGTGCAGTCTGAACCAGATTAAATTATAATTGGGAAATAGTTAACATTATGTTTTAACATAAAATTATGTGATCTTCAGGGATCCTTATGTACTGATGAGTGACCCCTTTCTTTTCCGAGTATGATATAACTTTTGTTGAAACCAGGAAAAAGTATTTATCTAGCTTTGGCTTGAATAGTTGCTGTGAGGATCAGATGCCTAGTTAATGAGGGAGTTCCTTATTTTTAGATTTTGAATCATTCGCTGGTATGTTATCTAGTCTAATGTATCTTCCCTTCTTCCTACAATCCCATTTTACAGATAAAAGATATTAAAGCCTTGGGAGTGTGAAGACATTATATGATGTGGCTAGTGTAAAAACTACAAAGTGGCACAACTGAAAACTGGAACCCAGGTTGCCTGACTTCCAGGCTACTTGATTTCTGTTGAACCAAAATCTGTCTCTGTATCTTGGTTAATTGGGTCTAGTTCTATCCTCTGGGGCAGCAAAGAATAATTCCTTTACAAGATGGGAACTAACTTTAAATATTTGAACGTTTATTGCATTTTCTCTAAATCTTCTGTTTTGTAGGCAAAACATAAGTCTCCCCTAGGATGTTGAGCTTGAAGTTGAGACATGGGTTCAAATGTCACCTCAGATAATAGCGGTATGAACTTGGGCAAATCATTTAAAGGTTTGGGTTCAGTTTAGTCATCTGTAATGTGGGGATAGTATTAATATCTCCTCACAGTTGTAAGGATTAAAGAGGTAATATTAGACAAGTATACTATATAGAAAACTTTTTAAGCCTATGAGTGTCTCAAATCTTAACTATATGATCTTATTTCCAGACTTCATCTTGGTTTTCCTTCTTTATTGGACATGCTTCACTCTTAGTGTCTCTTAAAAAGAGTGGTACACAGGATGGAATATACTTGCTTTCGCATTAAGCTGGGAGCGTGATCTCTTTTATTCTAGATAAAATATTTGTTAAGTCAACCTAAGATCATGTTGAGTTTTGAGCCATTAATGGCAATAATTACATTGTTGACTTATACTGAACTTAGTCAACTAGACTCTAATGATTTTTCTGTGTGCATAGTTACTCAGTGACCTCTCATATTTGTCTGGTAGGGTTTTTTTTGTGTTTTTTTTTTTAAATCTGTTGAAGCATATCTGTATTCTGATTTCATTCTCCAACCCATGAAATACTCCTCTTAGCTTTGTCTCATCTTAATGATTTGATAAGCATGCTATTTCTCTTCTAAGTCTTAGAATAAATCACATAAAATTCCATTTAGGGAAGTATATGCAGTGATAAAATATATTTGTTTCTAAAATTCTTAGAAATTATGATTCCTGAATCCATACAAAAAATAGGCATTATACTACTGTCTTCATTTCAACTGGGGAGAAAATTTGGCTGGAAGGCAATAACTTTGTACATTTTAGCTACTTACAAAGCAGCTTCATTTTATAGCTAATTAAAAACACAAATAGCTATATTAGAGGAGATAGGTCCAAGTTTATCTTGACTCATTTCACTTGCATAAATTCTATATAATCTATATATATGCTATTTATATTATATATAATCTATATGTTATAAGTCATTTGTTCTCAAGGAAATATTACTCAATTTCTGGCGGAAGGAGATATGACAAAATCTGACAGAAACAACTTATTTGACTTTAAGAAGAAAAAGTATGTGTTAAGCATATTTTTCACTACATTTTCAATAAAGGTGCTAGATTAGATTCCTTTAAAAGCTTTTTTTTATTTATTTGTAAATTAGGAACTTTTGCTATTAAATCAATTATTGTGACTTCAAAAGCATCCTGAGAGGCCATTCTCTTAAATATCAGACATGTGTGCTGGAAATAAGATGTGAACTTGAGTCAAGAACAAAAATAATCTTCCTTTCGAGATGAGTGATTTAATATTTATAATTTATTTTCTTTAAATTTATAATACTGACTTGAGGATCTTAAAAAAGATAATTTATAACTCTTTGTACCAGTTTTTTAAAAGTGAAATCACACTTAAATTGAATATTTAACAGCTCTTTGCTCTAGGCAATGTAGAAAATAGTAAGCTTTTTTTTTTTAATAGAATGTAGACATCAATAGTGCAAACATTTTGACATTCAGACTAGATGTCTTTCAAACATGTGAATCTTTAAGATTAGCAGAATGATAAAAGCATTTCATCTTGCAGGACCTCATATCTCATCCTAATCTCACTTTTACATGTAAGAAAATGAGGTTTGGGAAGTTTGTGGTTTACTCAGTCTTCGTCATTCATTACAGAGCTGGGACTTTGTAGATTTTGTTAAATTCTGGAATTTATGAATATTTAAGCTAAAACAATTTAAAGGAAAGCCTTGGAATCTGACGAATATTCTTATGCTATATATTTCTCTATCTAGACATTTCCTGCTCTTAATATTTTGCATACTGAGAGTATATGTATTTTTAAAATCCCTATAGTTGTATGAAAATAATATATGAACAAATGGTACATCAGGATAAATGTTTTTCTGGTATCTATTTGTTTTTTCTTTTTAATTAATACCCATTCAACAGTGAAAGCTAAATATATTAACATTTTCTGAGAGTTATTTAAAATTTTTCTTTGTATGTTAGATGCTTTTTTGGTAATCACTTAATTTACTATCTCAAAGTAAACTGTATCAATTAAACTTTTCAAGTAGCCGTATAAGATCAGAATCATGACATTTTCACATTGTAGGAATATAGCATGTTGTTTATCATCTTGCAAAGGTACTTAATAAAGCCATTCTTTATAATGATCTTCATGTACCTTCAAATAATAGGAATTACATATATCCCAGATGTCTGTGTTACTGCACATGTTCACCCGAGTACTCTAAGTGGATTTCAGAGATTCGAAGCTGGAAGGTATCTTAGTCATGTAGTTCAGCACCCCCTGAAACATTTATGAAGATGAGTAGTAGGACTTTTCATGGTTGCCATTGCAAGTTCAGAAATGGATTAAAATGGATTAAAAGGTACAGAGACATCATAATGTTGTCAATATGAAAACTGGCATGCACAGTTAACTTGATTTAAGCAAGGCAAGGAACAGTTGTTATTAGTTGTCAGGGAATTTTAGAGAAAGAGGAGGATCCAGCAATATATAATATCATGTGCAATTTCATTGTTCTTTCCTGCCCTTTTGATATTATTGAGTTTTTATGAAATAGATGCTTTGAAAAATGTCAGAGACCTTTCCCTAAGTTAGCTGTTTTAAAATGTTAATTAAAATAAGGCACACCTGTTTCCCGATAGCACCATTTATACAAGATGTTTGAACAACATACATTGTTCAATTGTTTTTCAGTTATGTCTTAACTCTTCATGGGTTTTCTTGACAAAGATACTGGAAGAGATTACCATTTTCTTCTACAGCTCATTTTACAGATGAAGAAACTGAAGTGACTTGCGCAGGGTCACACAGCTAGAAGCGTCTGAGGCTGGATTTGAACTTGGGAAGATCAATCTTCCTGACTCCAGATTCAGCACTGTATCCAACTGTATGAAGTAATGATAATGACACATAATTTATTCAGTACATTTAGCAGACAGTACAGCTCTAATTTTTGTTACTGCTTTTTATACGTTTCATTTGATGCTTATAATATTGAAGTAGGTTCTGTTAATCCTATTATATATATGAGGAAACTGTGCCTCAGAGAGCAATTAATTTGCCCAGAGTTACTGGTAATTGAGAGACCACTTAAATCCAGGTCTTCGCGTCTTCACGTCCAGCTCTCTGTTTTATTACATTGCCTTCAGAAATATGTAAAATTATCTGTAAATTTGATAAAAATGCCAGGTTTTTTTTTTTTCTTGTTGTTTTTTAAGTTCATTACAAAGTAACAGTACTAGTAGACACTGGGTGAATTTCGAAGTGGAGATTTTTCAGGATCTGTTTCCTTATGGTATTTGCAGTTTATTTAGTAGCAGGATAAAGAATAGGGACATAGTACATAAATCTCTTCATTGTAGTAAAGTCTTATGAGACAGTAGTAATAATACTAATTCATGATAAAAAGTAAATTGACTGAAATTCTGCAGTTAATTGGATTCTGCCTTCATTGCCCCCTTAATTCTTCTACTGCACAAATTTATATAATTATATAAGATAAGCAATTTTAAAGTATGTTGGTGTTGGGTTTGTTTAATGTGTACTTTTTATTACTTATATTGATAAAGTTCACCATGACATTTTAGAACCCCTATTTTCTCACCTCACTTCTAATATTACTTGATGTATATTTTGTATTAAATTTAAGTATTCAATAAATGTATACCAGGTGTCAGACATGGTACTAAGCAATGGGATACAAGGACAAAACTAAATTGCATTCATGGACTTCTCTGTGTATGTCTTATTTCCTTCTCAGTAGAGTGTAAGCTCCTTGAGGGCAGCTGCTTTACCTTTTTTTGTTTGTTTGTTTTTTGTCTTTGTATTTCTCAAAGCTTAGTAAAATGGCTGATACTTTGGCATTTAATAACTTTGCTTGTTGAATAAATGATCCCAAGACAATTCCTTATTTAGAAACTTTAAAGAACTCATATAATATGAATTGTTGCTATCATTGTCCTCCTTATCCTTAGGGAAAACTGGCATTTTTACCAATCTTTATTTGGCAGAAAAATAATTTAAGAAATAATGAATTCATACATTTTGTATATATTTTCATCTCAATTATGTAGAGATTTTACTGGTTAAACTTTATTTTGAAATAGGAAATTCACAGTACTTATTGTTTGGGACTACATCATATTTCTATTTAATCAAGATCCATTTTCTGTCCCTTTACCCCTCTAAGTGATTTAGACTTGCAACTTTCAGTTGGTGGGACACTTAGTGATGGTTTTAGCTTCTCAATATCTCTTTAATGGGGATGGGGACAGATGGCTCAAAAAAACACGAGAAATGAGTGATTTGAATTTTTCCCCTTACCCACTTCGTGTTTCTTTTGTGAAAGCAAATCTTTCCTCATGTCTTTCTTTCTAAGAAGCTTGATTGTGGACTTGAGGGGGAAAATGAAAACATTAACAAATAGCTCTCTTGCTCCAAGAAAGTTCCGATTGTCTTTTCTTGTATGCCGTTTTCATCTGGGTTTTAAAGATTCTAATGTATTATTCTTAGAGCATATTATGCCCTCATATATGATGCTTATAAACCTTGAAGCTCATCATCACAAACCATCTGCTCAGTACTAAATATGACCACTTTGGGTTTTTTTTTCCCCCTTGGAAGTAAGGCTCTCATTTAAATAGGTTGATTTTTTTTTTTTTTTTTTTTTGCCATAAAAAAAGTTGTTCAAGAGCAATTTAGAGGGGGAAGGCTTTAATTTCCCCATTCATGCATAGATTTTATTAGTTTTTCCAATGTTGAGTTGTCTAACATTGCTAACCCAGCCCTATGCTCTGTAGTAGTAATGAGTTACATTAGGGTGTGTTTCAAATCTCTTATGTTAAGAAATGTAAATGGCATATTTCTACAATGAGCTGATTTTAAGTTGGCCCAATTATGTGATATATAACAATTCTATGTTTTGCATTTGTGTGGTTTATCAAAATAGGTAAGCATAAATTTAAACTTACTTGGTTTGGTGCAGTAATGTGAAGGACATTTAATTTCATTATGTGAAATTCAGAATGTAAATATTTTCAAGGAATGGATAATTAATATTTGTAGACATTTTTCTTTAAATATTTAAATAAGATTCTACTGTGATTAAAAAATTTGTCTTGATGAACTAGATTATGTTCCTTTGGAAAATGGAGAGTGATTTTCACTTGTATGTATTTAAGTTGAATCATACATATATACATAATTAATTTTATTGTGACTTTTAATCTTCATACCAGAAATGAAAATCTCATTATAGATTTCTATATCAAATGCTACCTGAAATCTCCCAGGGATTGGAAATAAGAACCATTCTATTTTTCTTTACTTTTTATTAAGGATTTTAAGTCTGTGATCCATTCTGGATTTTTTACAGAGCTTAATTTTTTAAGAGGCCAGTGTTAAGTTTTAGAGCTCCTTTTTAACCTGTACTTAGATGAATTATTGGAGGGAGAAAACCCACGTCTGAGCTCACAGATGTATCAGCAAGAATTTATTGAGCCAACTGTGGATCAGGCACTGTGGTAGGCCAGCAAAGCTTAAATATTTCAAATCTGATTTTACCAGCTCCTGTATAGTTGGAAGAGATACTTGGCATTTCTTACCCTTCTGGGTCCTGTGAAAATAATGGAGTCTTGGTATTTGCTATTGGCCATGCTTCACCATACACTTGGGAGTTTCCTTGTTAAATACATTATAAGTCTTTCAAAGAAGTATTACTTTATTAAAACTGAATTGTTATGCTTTTTAATATTAAGTGTTGATGTTTAATGCTAATAAAGACATTAAAAAAATTTGTTTCATTCTGTTTTTATTCTGTTTTTATAGCCTTCAGCAGTTCAGCTGATTTCTTCCTGAACTAAAACCTATCCAGCAAAAGACATCAAAATACCCTTAGGGTATTTGAAAACTACCACCCTATAGCCCTACCCAAAACCAAAACACTTTCTTTTTTTAATATTATGAACTGGTCTTGTTCATTTGGTGGGTAATAATTATGGGTCTTAGTAATAATCATAAAAATTTTATGTAGAAGCTCTGTGACAAGTTCCCAAATCCTTTCCTATTAACCTGATTATATTTATCTCTTGTTAGTCCCTAGTTTCTTAATTTGTCAGTAAAACTGACACACATAGGCTGCTCTTTTTCTTCATTTCAGTTTCTCAAAACTTGAAATTTGATAATTTTGGTCAGATCACCTTTTTTGGAATGAACTAACTTCACTTTCAAGAAATAAAACTTGATTGGGAAACATTGCTTAATTTGCAATGACAAAGACTACAATGAACAGGCATGAACTTGTAAACCACTTGAATTCCAGTGAAAAGTTTTATAATTTAAAAAATAAGCCATTAATTAATCCTTGCCCCCCCCCCCCAAAAAAAAGATTGCCCATATCCAACTCTATGATGCAAGTTGTTTTTTTGTTTGCCTTTATTCAATCTTAACAAAATTGAGTAACTTGAAGAGTATTTGGTAACAGTGAGAATCTCTAGCTGTTTAGGATACATATGTTTTTATGAGCTTATGGAATTTAAAGCAGGATATAATTAAAAATGTATATTATAAATCATGAACAGTAATAGACCTCAACCTTCTCTCCCAAATGATCTCATCTTCCTGTAACTCTGAACTATATTTGAAAAGATTTAATTGTACATGGTAAAAATTTTCTGATATAAAATGCCATTTTCATTCATAGCAATCGGAATTAACAAACTTGATTAAAATCCGTGAATGAGATTCAATAGTTTGACCATCAAAATGATGAATGTATTTAATTTCTAGCAAGAATTTGATTTTTAAAAATCCATTTTGTGAAATAATTAATACTAATTTCACTTAAAAGCAGGACTCATTCTCCTGAGCTGTTTGAATAAGTAGTTTTATATCTTGCTGGTATGTTTTAAAAAAAATTTTTGTGTCTTCATTAAAATTGTGATAAACTAAAATGATTTAAGTTAAATGTTAAGTTCTTGGTCAAAATACAGTATTGAGCCTTCAATTGAGAGAAATTCTATACTTAATTTTGCTAGATGGCTCTTAGGAATTAGAGGATAACATTTTTTAAATTGGGAAATATTAAACTTATAAATTGTTAGCTTATATTGATTTATTTGCAGTATTAAATACTTTGGGCATATAAATGTAAAGTCAGAATCATTTACTAGCCACTATAATTTGATATAAATTGTCAGTTTTTTGTCAAAACATTTCTCTAAAACCAAGACTATCTGCTAAGTGACCATGGTATTTAGGGGAAATGTTGAAATAGCATAGCCTTGGTGAAATATGTTGTCTTAAATGAGTGAAGATTAGGATGAAAATTAAATAAGACATGAGCCTCTGAAGTGAACTACATTGAAGAAATAAATTATTTCTGATTTTTTTTGTTACCCATATAGAAAATGGGAGTAACGTAAAAAACAATTTTAAGGTTTATTTCAAGTACCAATGATGAGTAAGCAGTCTTTTTTTTTTTTTTTTTTTAAGGATTATCTCCACATCATAATGTAAACATAAATTGAGGTGGACCAAGATCAAGGACACTGAATCCCATAAATTGAACAGGTTACAGTGAAGTCAGGGAGACCTTAACTCATTTATAAAATGAAATTTTTATCAAATGTGACTATCCAGTTATACATTTGGGGAAAGCAAGGAAAATTGTTTTTGCACAGAAATTGTTTTCTGTGGTTGGGGTTGGGTTCTCCCTCCTCCCTCATTGAGAAATTATTTTTTGTTTTAATTGCAAGAATGTTCATTTCTAGATCATTTTATAGGGAGACAAAAGTGGTGGAGCTCAATTTTGAGTCATGGGACCCTTTTCCAGAACTTTTTGGGTTTAATCTATGGGTCTCATTTTGTCCCCTTTATAAAAGAAGAGAGTTGGGCTGGATAACCCAATCCAAAGTTCTGAAATTCTGTGATTCATGACTAGAGTGAGGTTCACATAATTTTTCAAATAGTATGCCTCTATTTGCTTAAGGCCATTAATGGATAGGAATAAATGAAATAAAAGAATCATGTTTAAATTATTACATGTTACAAAACTTACTGGACCAGAATTTTCAGATGTTGATACCTATATTTGAGGGGTGTCTTTAATTTTTTTTTTTAATTTAGTAAGATAGCTAATTCTTCGTCATGGAATTTAAACCCTGGAAACGTTTTATTTAGCAGAAAACAATTGGGATATAAGACTTTTTTAAGTCAAATATTTTAGATAAAGTTGCTCTATTTGGAGGAAAATTAGTCAGATGAGTTCTTTATAATGTAACTAAGTTATTAACAAACGACTCAGCTTGTTTCTGCTACCACTTTGAATATTAGATTAGTAGTTTTTAAATGAAAAATATTTCCTAGTGCAAAGAACCCATATTAAAACATAAAATGAGAAGCTGTTCCATAATTTTAGAATATGATGCTGTAAAGTCTGATGTATTTATTTTGTTTGATTTTATATAGTTATTACTACATGGTTACCTAGCATAATTCTAATCACTTTGAATTTGCTGTAAAGTTAAACTGACTTCAAAAACTTTTAGTATATGAATGAGAAATAAGCTTACATTCTAATTAAAGTTTTTTTTTTTCAAGTAATTATATACTATTTAGACAACTGAATTCAACATATTTTTAAAGCACTTTAACTTCAAGTCATGGGATGTTTAAAGAACAAAAAGAAAATGGTACTTGTACTTGAGCTTATATTTTATTGGAGAGAGGAATTAAAATATATATGCAGGTTAGTAGAGTACTAAGTAATCTGAGGAGTGGAGAAGTACTTTACCACAGGAGGTGGCAATTTAGATAAAGCTATAGATATGAGAAAGGGTGTACTTGCTAGTCATCTATCAATCACAGAAAAGGGATATCGGGTATAGAGAATGTCTACTCCAGGTTGACTGAGACTTGGAATTGAATTATATGGAAATACATAATTTTTCTATACTTGACCAAAATAGAGCTCTTTTACAGAGACAGAAAAAGGATTGTATGTGAATGTATACTTACATATCTTGAAATTATGTGCACTTTTATATGTGTATAGCTGTGTTTCAAAGCTGTACTACTTGTTTGTGTCTCTGAAGGAATAATATTAAAGATTGAGGAGAATCTTGATTTACCAGGTATCTTAAGTAAAAGAGAATCCTGAAAGGATTTTGGGTAAAGGAGTTGTATGGTTACACCCATGCCTTAGGAAGATTATTTTATCAAGCTGTATGAAGAATAGAAAGGAGAAGGAAGAAACTTAATTAAGTTGGCCACTTGGTTTATTGCCAAGTTAATATGCAGGTTGGAGGAAAAAGAATGGTTGCGAAAGATGTAGCAGTAGAATTGATAATACTTGGAAACTTAATAGATGTAGACAATAAAGAAGGGAAAAGAATGAAAGTTGACACCAAAATTAAAGACCAGGGTGGCTGGAAGGTCCTTTGAAGAGAAATGGAGCAGTTTGGAGACGGATTTTGTGGAAAGTAAGCTCCTTAAAGAAGGGAAAGATTTAAGATTTTTATCCTTAAGTACTTGGCACACAGAAGGCATTTAGTAAATACTTATTGATCTAATTGTCAGAAGATATAAGGTAAGTCAGTCCATTGATATATTAAGTGAAAGTTGTTTTTAAATATTTGCTTTTTCACATTTTTTCTCAAATGACAGGTTTATTTCCCCTGGATATATAATTGATTTAAAAGTATTAGTTTAATCACATCAGCTACTACTATACTCTGAAATTCTCAGCAGGAAAATGAGGGTGTGCATATAAAATCCAATCCTAATTCCCCAAATGTAAAATTTGTAAATTTATATTACAAAAGAATGTGGTTAGAAATTGCTTTTTGGACTCATGTGTGTATCACTACACATTTGTTTTATAAATTACTTTTTTTGTTTCTTTTTGTTGGCCTTACATCTCATAAGATATTCTGTGAACTCACTGCTTTTAATGATTCAGTAAGACAAATTTTTCCCTTGGAATTTCATAAAGTTTTTTGATTTCTTGCCTATTTAAAAAAAAAAAACCTAAGGAATCCTATAATCAAAAAATGTATGATGAAGTACCTGAAAATTGATTCAAACATATTCTGATCAGTTATTTTTATTAAACTTTGACCTGGCCTTTTAAAAAGGTTATATTGACAAGAGAATAATTTCTTTAATTCTTGAGTAGTTAAAAATTAGAATACATGTGCAAATCCCTCCCTGCCAGAAACTTAAACTAATCTTAATGTTTTACTCCTGTTAAGAATGGTGATTGTGGGGCAGCTAGGTGGTATAGTGGTTAGAGCACCAGCCCTGAAGTCAGGACCTGAGTTCAAATCTGGTCTCAGACACTTCCTAGCTGTGTGACCCTGGGCAAGTCACTTGAACCCAATTGCCTCAGCAAAAAGAAAAAAAAAAAAAAAAGAATGGTGATTGCCAGTAACATTCCAGTCAGTTGCAAAATTGCTTATTCTAGATTACCAAATATAAATCAATAATTTATACATTACTAAAAAGTGATATTTAGGGCAGAACATTTGATTTAAGAAGGACTTGATGCCCATGTGCTTTGAATGAAGAATAATAAAAAAGAATCTTTCCTTTAAATCATAGGTGTCTCAGTTTAAAGAGATCTCAAAGCTGATACAGTTCAACTTAACCTAATCAAAAATTATCCCAAAACAAATTTCTCATTGTTCTCTTCTCTCCCCCTTCTTCCTCACTCCCAATTCTTACCTAAAGCTACCTTTCTGCAACTTTAGCCATTGCTATTACTTTTGCTCTCTAGAGGTGAACTCAGTGGTGCTTCTGCACGTGAAAGCAAAAAAAACCCCTGAGCCTTAGATTATTCTAAATGACCCTGCACAAGTCATTAAAATGATTTCTATTTCCTTCATTTATAATATAGCACTAGACTTCTAGGGCTATTATGAGGATCAAATGAAGTAATACTTGCAAAGCCCTCTGAAAACCTTTAAACTTTATGTAAATGCATTAAACAGCCCTTGAGATAACTAAAGACATCAATCCCTTCATATAGCAAGATCACCCTGCATTATTTTCTGCTGGGTGTTTTTCAACTCAAATGTGGCCTTCCCTAAATGTGATATTCAGGATTTAGGGTAGAACACAAGTTAAGTCATCACTTTCCTAGTACCAGATACTATACTTCTCTTAATGAAGAAGGCTTTCAGACTGTAATTGATCCATTCAGTTTTGTGTTACATTAAAACTTACAAGGTTTTTTTTTTTTTTTTTTTTCTTAAGATATGCTACTTTTTAGCTATACAATTTATGGTGTATTTTTGAAATTGACTTTTAATCTGAAACGTCAGATTTAAAATTTTTGCTTTTACTTACTAGGTTTGGATATCAAAGAGGTAATTTTGTATTTTGAATCTTAAAATTTGTTACTTAAAACACTTTCAGTCAGAGGAAGAATTAACCAATTGCTTTTCTTTTTCCTTGTTTCCCCGTATGCCTTGTTACTCTGAGAGTTCAACATTAAATTCTGGTTAATAAATGGTGGAATAACTACTGTGCTTGGCACTTGTAGACTTTTTTTCTTTTTGGACTAGTTCTCTGATTTTTTTTCCCCCCACATAGAGAATCTTTAATGGAACTTTTTAGTGTAGATTGGCAACTTTTCTAATTATGCTAAAAATGCTAAAATCACTTACTAGTGATTTGTTCCAGATCTTACAGCCAGTATATGTCAGAGGCAGTCCTTGAATCCAGGAAGGGCTGCTGCTTACTATAGGAGGCAAAAAATAAGATAAAATTCTTACTCTCAAGAACTTTAATTTCTTTGGGAGTCATAAGCAAACAAAGACTTTAATGAAAACATAGTTTTGCTGTAGAGGCAATATGCTGTGTAAATTGAGGCAAAGTAAAATTATATCCAGTTTGAGAATGTAGGAAGCTTTTGATGAGCATAATCTATAAACTCAGGATCAGGGAATGTATTTCATCTAACTTCACATGCGTTGATACTTAATAGGCAATAAATATTGAATTTGAGTCTTGAAGGAAATAAGGAGTTTTGAAAGGTAGAGGCAAGGCTGGTGGTGTGGATAGGAGAAATAACGATGTGAAGTTAGAACAGTATGCTTAGAGATCAGTAGTCTTTTATCTAGAGAATGTACATGTAGAAAAATAGTGGACAGCAGTGCTGGAAAAGTAGGTTGTGTCTAGAACATGGGGATTTCTTGAAGGTTTTTGAGAATGGATGTGACATGATTGAAACTCTTGATTTTGGAAGATTAAAATTCACCTTTGGTAAAAGATGGAAAAAAGGGATGTATAGAGATCAGTTACAATATAATCAAGATGAGACATGATGAATAAGAGTAGTGTCAAATAAGGAGGGATACTTTGATCAACAGCTGACTTTCTGACCTTGAACAAGAAAAGGATATTCTAAATGGGAATATTTTTCTTTGTGTCTGTGGAAGAAGAGAATAGACAAACAATGAAATAGGCTGCCTTTGTAAACTTTTGAAATTAAAGGAGATAATGAAAAATTCTTCACTTCTTGTTTACCTTCTTGAATTAATACTATTCTTTTGCTTTGCTGTCATTTCATATGTGAGAAAATGAGCGATAATTTTACTATCCATTTGTGTCTCCAAACTTTATTAGGGAAGATGGTTTGTCAAATAGTCCAGTGCTTGCTGGAGCTTAGTTCTTGATTCACCTAAACATATCATTCTGAAGCTCTTTCCAGAAGTCTTTTGGAAGGATTTTGATGTATGAACAAATTTTATAGGACCTTCAGATTTTGGAGAGAAGTGGTCTTGGGTAAGCTCAGAGCCTTTTTACAAAAATAACATGTTTGTAAAGCTCAAAAACATTTCTCAAGAAGATTATTTCTATGGCAAAATTTGAAAATCACTTGTCCATTTTCATTGAAGGTGGTTCAGTTTTATAATAAAAGAGAGCTCCTTAGCTATTACAGGAGTTTGGCAAGATATGATAGATCAGTGATTACAAATTAAATTGAGTACAGGTCAGTATTTTTGTTAATAGAGATTCATTCTCTTCACATTTTTGCATGTTAGGTTACTTCATTGAAAATAACTATACCCCACTTAGTAAATTTATGACTTTTGTTAGAAAGTGATTTGGAATCTTACCTCTGACTCATTCCTCTTCATCCTTATCTCTTAGAATCCCTAGCTTCTTGTTCACTTTATGGACTATTTTATAAGAGAAATCTTTCTGGTTTTCCTAGCTATTGGCATGGTCTTCCAAATCAAATTATATTTGTTTACTTAACTGTTGTTCTCTATGCCTGATGAAAATATAAGCTTCCAAATAGCTTTTTTTTCTTTTCATTATTATTTTTTTTTATTTTTATTACCAGACTCCCAAACAGTGTTTTGAGTATCTATCAGGTATTTAGTAATTGTTCATAGAATTGAGCAGTAGAGAGATTGAAACTATTTGAGAGCAGGGAGCCTTTTATTTTTTCTTATATCTCTTGCTCTTCATTCTTGATACATAGGCACCAAACTCACCAAGTCTTGTTGATTGTTTAGGGGATGCTGCTGATTTGAGACAACTGAAAGATAATTTATTAAACTTTAATTTTTGGTGTGAAATTGGCTACTTACTTTCTATTGGGAATCTTCTCAGTGCTCTGAAGATGGTGGAGTTAGAGATCTGAATAATAGGGAAAATATTCTATGTTGGCATCTTTTCGTTAAATGTCTACTAAGACTGTTAGTTCTTTATTGTTATCAAATATGTTAAAATATGATTCCACAAGTGTTTTTGCTGTTATTTATGCTTTGTATTATACTCATGTTTTTGCATAGCATGTGCTAATAAATGCTTTTTGACTTAAGTTGAATTGATATCATCATCATCCTCCTCCCAAGTCACCCAAACTGAAAACTGCCTGGAATCAGCTTTGGCTTTCTCTTGTTCTGTTCTTCACCCTCTGAGCCCAGTGATATCTCCGTCCTCTTGTTTGGAGTGTCTCTTGTATTTATTGTAGATTTCCTGAATACAATCAACATAATTCAAAGACCTTATTTTTTCACATATAGACCTTCTAATTGGTTTTCCTGTCTTAATTTGACTCCCTTATCTTCAGTATCTCCTTGTTCCTATAACTAGTTTTACCAAGATCACCAAATAGTAGATTGCATCTAAATATATTCATTTTTTACACCCTGTCCCAACCTTAATATTTCCATCATTTTACCAAAATTAAATTTATGAGCCCATGAAAAATTCCTGTGAGTTATTCTGGGAATACTGGAAGGGACAGTGAGGTGGTAAGGACAGTTTGGTATACTATGGAGGTGTCAAATTTGGCCAGAACCAAGGAAATATTTGGGAAATGTTGAACAAAATAAGGGAAAATGATACAATGTAGATGATACCGATTTGTGGTTTTCTAAGGCAAATGTAGACCCACAAGGACCCATTTTTATTTGAGTTTTGATACCATTGGGTTAGAGTAGGTACAAAATTGGACTTCTGAGTCATGTTTGAATTCCTTTTCTTACATTGTCTTTGATTAGGGGTAATTCATGCAATGACTCTGAATCTTATTTCTTCATTTGTAAAATGAAGCTGATGATAACCTTTGTATGTAATAATGCAAAGGAGGTAGGTAGAGCACCTGGGCTCACATGAAGGCTCTGTGACTTACTATTAATTAAGTGATCTTGGGCAATCCCCTCAACTAATATTTTTCTCTTATTTGTAAAATGAGGTATGATTAGCTGATCGCTAAAGTTTTTTTTACCTCAAAAATTTGTCATTGGAACACATTACTATATTTGAAAGAAAGTATTGTACTACATTTTTCTTTTCAGTTTTTTTAGTTTGTTTTAGAGTATTTTGTTTATAGTATAGTATTATTTTGAACAAATGGGATCAATTATAATATCTGCAAAGCAGATATTATAGTGCAAAGGCACTTGTTCCTTTCCCCATATTGATAAATAAGCTACATTTGGCAGTGTGTTTTCTGTTCACATAAATGAGCTTTGAAGTAAAACAAAAAAGGATTTTTTAACAAACATTTACTCTTTACTATTTTTATGGAATTTTTTTTTAATGTGAAGAATCTCCATAATGAGCCTAGATATAGATTGTTCTAGAAATATCTCAAGACATCTACTTTTTGACCAGTGCTCAAATCGTTATAGGCTAGAATAGATTAACAATAAAATTATTGTATTTATGTTATAATTTACCTTTGACTTCAAAGAGCTTTGTGTTCCACTTTTATTTTCATACATATCTTTTTTTATCTTATTAACATCCCTCGGGGTTGATAGGCCAAAATTCCCTTTTAAAAAGTGGCAGTGATGTCTAGGGGAGGGAGTGTGGGGAAGGGGGGGAAATGAGAACACTAAGGTTTTGTAAGGGTGAGTGCTGAAAATTATCCATGTATATATTTTGAAAATAAAGTTTTAAATCAAAAAAAAAAAGTGGCAATGAGAGGGCCTCCAGAGACTTGCTCATGAGTAGGCCATGGTTGCTCTAAAATTATTTTTGAATTGTGACAATGCTATTCTATGTTAAATTTTTTATTCTGAATTAAAGAAAAAACTTAGTTAAATATATTATTCTCAACCCTCTTAGCAATGGCATAATTGTTAATGGGATTTTTTCAGTTAAGAGAAATCTCCCAGATCATTCTGTGTCAGTATGATTATGTTAGTATATTCTCAGATATCCTGAAAGAAACTTTCATTTTGATCCTGTTCTTCTTACTACATTCCATGAAGAAACTAATTTTGCGTGAAGCTAGATTGGAAGCAACTATAAAATTCAAGAACAAATTATCTTCATTTTGACTATTTTTAATCATCAACAAGGTAGTCCCTTTAGTCCCTTCCTCTTTACCAAGCTGAACACAATGGAAAATTTTGGGGAAAGTGACTGCTCTTACCTTAGAATTTGTGATAAAAAAAATTAGAGGAACTCTCATTTTGAGAAGGCAGATTTTAAAGATTTTAGATGGACAATCATGTTGCTCTGGCTTAAAATTCTTATGAGTTAAGTCAGACCAGAAAATGAAGGAAAATTTTTAATTAAATCCTAAAGAAATAAAGGGGAAAATGGTGGTTGAGATGTGATTTGCTCAGGAACACACAACTAAAACATTATGAGGTAAGATTTGAATCCAGATCTTAACTCTCAAGTTAAACATTTTCATCGCTGTGCCACTTGGCTGCCTAAAAAATCTTGGGTGACCATTCTTAGACTGCACTGTTGGCTGAAGGGTAGGAGATTATTCTATCCTCAGTCCTTTTAAGACCACATGTGCTGTAATGTCTTCAGTAGTAGTAGATTCTTGTATATGTTTCAGTAGAATGTTAGCTCCTTGAGATCAACAATGGTTTATCATGTTGCCTTTGTATTCCCAGTATCTTGTATAAATTCATGGTGTTAAAGTTTTATGTGTACATTTGTGGGCTATACATACATACGTATCTATCTCTATCCTCTAGACCTGGGCTTTTTTCAACTTTGAGTATATGAGAAACTTGTCAATGAAGTCTGGGTTTGTTTATTCTACTTTTAAAAATTGATTTCCAATTAGCGAAGTTAAAACATTTTTATATCTCTTTGGAGAAGCATATTTTCTTTAAAAAAAAAATCACCTTTTATCTTGTGTCCATATGCCTGAAAGATTCTAGAGTTAATTTCCTTTCATATTTAATAGAGATAAGGGGAAACGTACTGAGAGACAAGGGATAGGGGATTGTGAAGTTGGTTGAGAATCCTTGTTCTAGAACATCTGCCCAATGTGATTGATCTGTCACTGGTATTTTAACATTGTAGATGCCAGTATCTGACTCAGGCTCTTGTCCTTCACTCTTGTGCATGATTGGCCCAGGTCCTATTTCTGGTCACTCATTCCTTAATCTCTCCCTACATTTTGTTTGCATAGGTCATTCTTGGTAACATTGCAGCCTGGCTATTTGTTCTACATCTCCATGTTTTGGAGGATGAGGAGGCATCTAGCCTGACAAAAATGGCAGTTTCACATATAAGAAATAACCTTGGATATGTAGAATTTGGCAGGTTATAGAGGTTCTTGAACTCTAGACAAAGGAATTAAAACTTGATATAATAGGAACAGGAAACCATTCTAGATGCTTAAATAGTAGAATAACCTAGAGTCCATCCCTTGGGAAGATAAACCTTGCAATATGGCTGTCAGAAATGTGTAAGCTGATGGTCTTTGCTACTGTCTCAGTGGGAGCAGAGAGGAGTAGTTAAGATATATTTTGTAAGTAGAATCAACAGATTTTTGAGAAATTGAGAATAATAGGTAAAGAAGGAGGGAAAAATTAAATATGACTCTTTAGTTTGTAGTCTATTATGGTACCATTTAGATGTAAGGGACTGATATGTACAATAAATATAAATTTGGATTTTGACATGCAGAATATAAGGTTTTGAGAAGACAGCTGAGAGGAAATTTCTTCCTTATTCAGAAACATTCTCCTTTATTGCATGTTATTCTAAATTATATATGAAAGAATGGCACAGAACTTGGTTATGGTTTCTAGAAGTTTACAGGCTAATTTGAGTTTGGAGCATAGGATCAAAAATAATGCCAGGAAAATTAAGTTGGTTGTGAAAAAAGTAGATTTGGTTATTATGTTATATTTTCTTTTTGTATGTGAAATCTCTAGAAATAAGGAAGTAGAGAGGCATGAACTTGAATTCTGAACAATGAGTTATATAATAATTATGATAATATAATAACAATGCCATGTAACATTTTTTAGGCTGTTTAAGATTTGATAATAAAGTATTTGACAAAATACTAATTTGAGAGGAATTATTTGAGAATATCTAAAGAAGTGTTCATCTTGGGATTCTCTGTATTTGCTGATTGTCAGAACCCTCTCTGATGATAAATTCTATGAGTAGCTTTTAAAAGGAAGCTAAAGAACCCAGAGTCCTAAAAATTCTCAAAAAGATGTGAGGGAACTGAAACCTTAGAAGGTCTTGGGGCATGGGGAAGAAGTGATGGTAATGCTAAGCGTGTAACGTGGTGTTACACTAAGAAAGACCAGCCAGCAAATTCATGAATCATTCTGACTTAGGCTTCTCTTCTCTAGTCTGATTATTTAAGGGATTTTGTTTTAGAATATTCTTTAATGTTTGAATGAAAGCATGTTTATGTTTTGGTAAGTATATTTAAATTTGACCAATCTAAAAATTGTTGGAAGAGATACAGTCCAGTAAATAAACTGACAGCTTCAATCAACACAGAGACCCATGTAACAGAGAATCAATACAGAAAAACAACAGGCAGTTCAGCAAAACCAATGAGTTTATCAGCTTCATCTTGACCGAAGCCTTTTTTTATGTGATCATTCATGGGAACTAAAGAACAAGAAGTTGTTCATTGTTCTTCATTGAGATTGTTAATGAAAATGACAGTCTTTCTCCATTACTGGCACAAGCTATCCTTCTGCTTATTGTTGGAGTTATTACTTATTGAGTCATTGGTGGTTGGTTTTTGTGCCTTTTCATGCCACAGAATCATCAGATCTCCAGGTTGGTAGGGAATACCTGACCCACACTGGTCAGCCTCTGCCTGAACAAGAAGCTACTCTATAACTACCCAAGGTATTTATACAACTAGTGAGGGTGAGAGAAATCCTAACATCCTTAGATTCCATGTTGCCTTTTTGGATAGCTTGGATTGTTAAGCTTTTCCTGGCATCAAGCCCAGATTGGCCTTTTTGCTTCCAACTTAGGCACTCTCAAAGCCAGACTGGGCAAGTCTCATCCCTCTAAATGACAGCCTTTCAAATGTTTGAAGATTTTTTGGCCCTTCATTCTGTCTTCTTCATTATCCTCCCCACCCCCAGCTTTATTTCATCTGCAGATTTAATAAATACATGTCTTGAATTAAGTCTTGGATAAAAATGTTAACACAGGGCTAAACTCTGATCCTTGAGGCCTCTCACTAGCCACTGAGCTAGTTCCAAGTCAGCATCAAGGTGGTGATGACTACTCTAGGTCCAGCTCTTCAGCTGGTTCTGAATCCCCCTTAGGACTGTTGTCTGGCCGACTTCACTGTCTCTTCTACAGAAATAATGTAAGAGACTTCGTCTGATGCTTTGCTGAGAACCAAATAAATCTTTTCTCTCTGTTGCTAATCTAGTAGCAAAAAGAGTAAATGATGCTAGTTTGAAAGCATTGCTTCCTGAATTCAATAACCATTTCCTTAACACATTCTAGTTTTTCCTAGAAGTTTCCTAGCCTGTAGTTTGGCTGTTTCTGTTCTTCCTTCTTCCCTACCACCCCCTTAAGATTCCAGCATATTTGTTCTTTGATTAGTTCAATTCAGAAAGCATTTGTTAAATACCCACTGTGTGCTAAGGTCTGGGACATGAGGGCAAAAATGGAACAGACCAGCGAAAGATACCTCTCCTTTCCCCTGGCCTGTCAGAGATCACTGATGGATCAGCCATCATGTCTTCAGTATATTCAGCATCTTTGTCACACTTGGACCTATGCAACAGTCTGGTGTGGGCTGTCCTGCTGTTCTCTGCTTAATCTTGAGTATCAGCTCCTCATTGTCTTTTTCTTTGTATTCTTCCATTTCTAGCCCAAAGGTGGTTTTTAGCAGAGAAAATAGAAAAACGGTAGCTGAGAAGTTCTTCTCTCAGAGCATAACTTGTAATAATGCAGTACACTCAGTAGTCTGCCAAGAATTTTTCACATCACTTAGCTGTCCCAAGCAGTGGACTTCTCTGTTTTCTGATATTCAGCTTTTCTCCACAGCAGCTTCAAACACAAGAAAACTGTTGTTATCCTGAGCTTCAATGTGCATGATACATGTCACTTTTGCATTTATTCTTCATTGCTTACATATCTGGGTTTATATGTACCTTGTGTGTGTTAGTACATGTCTCTGGAGACATTTACCCTTTTTCCTCTTTATAGAATTATATCTATTTTTAGAATTTCATTCTTGAAAACTTCTCATCCTAGAATTTTAGGCCATGGGATCATATTCTTTTTCTGAAACTTTGGAAATCTGTTGGCCCCAAATTAGTGATGCTTGTTGATTTTTCTAGTTTATTCTGTACTAAAGCTCCTCAGATAAGAGGAGAGGTTAGTTAATGGGAGACATTTATTTAATATTTTGTTGTCAAAGCTCTTTTAAAATATCTGTGCTATTACATTTGTTTCTCATAAGAACCCTTTGAGGCAGTTGGACTGAATTTATATCAAGTGTGTCTGTTAAGTGCATATGTGTAAGGGCATCTGTTAAGTACTTAGATATAAGTACAGTGTAAGACTATGCCAGGTCCTGGGACTACAAAGAAGAAAAAGCACATTCTTACCAAAACAGTTTGTAATCTGGTATTGTCTAGCTGTTGCGTATTTGGCATATAGCTTTGCATATTTGTGTATTTGCTGTTTTCTCTGCATGTAACATTTGCTAACTTGTGAGGCCCTATTGAAGGTGATGGTGATAGTAGTAATGGATACCTTTGTCTTTGTGGCATCTTCAGTGCTCAGCATGATGCTCTACACATTTTCGTTTAAAGTTTTTGAACGAGTGCATATGAACAATGATCTATTATGTTCATACTCTGAAAGATAAATAGAACTGGAAATTGGGTAATACGAGGATGGTTATATTCTAAAATTATATATAATTAGGTTTGGCCCCACCTTTAGCAGATTAGGTTGCTGGCCTTAAAGGGAGGGGAAAAAATGACAATTATTAAAACTAAAAATTAAAAGTAAAGCGTATGAGCAAGAGTTCTAGATTAATAAAGGTTATTAGTACAATGGTCAGGAAACACTTTGAATTTATGTTAAGAGATCAAAGGTATATGATAAGTCCAAGTAGCCAATAGTAGATATAACCTATTCAGATGCTGGAAACCTAACAAATATATATATATATTTGCTTTCTTTGCTGAGGCAATTGGGGTTAAGTGACTTGCCCAAGGTCACACAGCTAGGGAATGTTAAGTGTCTGAGATCAGATTTGAACTCAGGTCCTCCTGACTTGAGGGCTGGTGCTCTATCCGCTGTGCCACCTAGCTGCCCCTAACAAAAATATATTGTGGGAATTGGACTTCTTAGAATGCATCTCACAGGTTTGGCTTAATCAATAGACTATATACTTTGAGAACACAAATTCTTTTTTTTTTTTTTTATAAAGCTTTTTATTTACAAAACATATAAGTGATTTTTCTACATTGACCTTTGCAAAAAACTTTTTTTTTCCCAAGCTTTTCCCCTCCTTCCCCCCACCCCCCCACCCCTAGATGACAGGTAATCTAATATATGCTAAATAGGATAAATTATGTGACAAATACAATACATGTATACATATCTATACAGTTATCTTACTGCACAAGAAATATCAGATCTAGAAAGAGAAGAAGAAAAAACAACCTAAGAAGGAAAACAAAATACATGGAAATATTCACAGAAAGCGTTAAAATGCTGTGTTGTGGTTCACACTCAGTTCCCACAGGCCTCTCTCTGGATGTATATGACTATCTTCATCGCTGAACAACTGGTTTGAATCACATCATTGTTGAAGAGAACCATGTCCATCAAAATTGATCATCGTATAGTCTTGTTGCCCTGTATAATGTTCTCCTGGTTCTGCTGATTTCACTCAGCATCAGTTCGTGCAAGTCTCTCCAGTCCTCTCTGAAGTCGTCCTGCTGGTCGTTTCTTACAGAACAATAATATTCCATAACGTTCATATACCATAATTTATTCAGCCACTCTCCAATTGATGGGCATCCTTTCAATTTCCAGTTTCTTGCCACTACAAAAAGGGCTGCCACAAACCTTTTTTGCACATGTGGGTCCCTTTCCCTCCTTGAAAATCTCTTTGGGATATAGGAGAACACAAATTCTTTTGGAAAGAAAAGAAAAAGACTGTTTTGAGATTAGTATGCTATATTAGAAAGCTGTCCTAGTGTAAAATTCCTACTGTGTATGTAATCTCTCAATGCAAATTCCATCATAATTTGAATGATAGAATTAGTTATCCTGGAAAAAATTGAAGCAGTTAGGAAAGTTGAAGAACTGGCCAAATAAACATGGGCCTTTTCAAATATGCTTTGGTAAGTTGATGGACTATCTTATTGGGATGAACTATGGAAAGATGCATGAACCTCTCTTAGAAGAATAAATGAAATGTTGATAAAGAAATACACTGGATCCATTGATTTTCCTCAGTTGTTTGGAGTGAGTTTAGGTTTTCTGGGAATTAGGCATAACAGTCTACATATGGGTATTTCTAAATAGTTACTAAATTCTCATTTTGGAGAGGGCTTATCACTATCTCAATACTTTCTGAATGGCAACTATTATGCTTTACTTAATGCTTTTGCAGAATGAGTGAATATTGAGCATGCTCTTAGGGGAAATAAACAATACGATATGAGGAAAAGAACATTTTGGAATTTGACAGAAAAGCATGGGATATGAAGAGCATGAAGGAAAGAAAAATTGATAAATTTTAAGAAGAGAAGGTGTATGAAATGTAACTAATACCAAAGGAATATTTTGTAGAAATAATCCAGGTATCTCTTGTGCCTGATAACTTACAAAGCAATATGAAGTTATTTCCTTTTTTTCATTCAGAAATCTTATTGTTGGAGAGCCCTAGAATAGATAATAATCAGTCAAGAATTTGTTATACCAACAAAATATGAAGATTGCTGGATTTGGGATAATTTATTTGAGAATTATTGATTTTGAGTATTAAGTTTTTCCAGTTTTAACTTATCATATTAGTCGAGATGGAGATCATATAAATATGTACAATTCATTTGTAAATGAAATAATTCTAATAATTCATATTTCCAAGTTTATTATTTAAAGTCATTTGCAAGTTACTTAATGAATGAGCTAAATTAAATAGTAAACATCTGAGAGGAAGTTAAAGGACATTAAAATGTACACTGGAAGAAATATATGTAAAATGGAATGCATATAGAAATAATGGACAGAAAGATTAAAATAATAGTAAATTTGGTAACCAACAAATTCAAACTTTTAATCAGGAATTTAAATAATGATTGTGAAATTATCATTATTTACTGTTTATTTAGGGAAAAGTCTGTAACTTTGACCAGTTAAAAATTACACCATTCCTTTTTTTTTTCACCATTCCTTTTTGAGTGTTTTTTATTCTTTTGTATATTTTTCTGAATTTTGTGCCACTTGTTATTTAGATAATTAAAATCACTGCATACATTATTTTTGGAATTCTCTCATCACTTAGTTTCTCTGTATTTCTTTGAATTCTTCATGTACTTTATTTCATATGACATAGTCCTGCTATTGTCTTCGTACATCACAATTTTTTCAACTGTTCCTTAGTCATTGAATATCTTTCCTATTGTTTTACAATTATGAATAATACTGCTAGGAATGTTGATCTGTATCTACATATTGATATTGCTCTTACCCTCTCATATCCCACTGTCAGTGACTTATAAAGTAGAATCCTGGTACTGGAATCCTCAGGATTTTACAGGATGTGAGAAACCCTGTACTTATTGTATGATGTTTTGTGCTTCCAAAAAAAAGATTGCTCCATGCACAGTTCTATCAGCCATATAGTAGTGTGTCTAGTTCTTAGTTTAATGAGTCTCAAGTATCTTGATTGTTTCATTTTTTTTTTCTGGTGATTTAGAAAACTTCAGCTTTTAAAAGATGGTTATAAGTAATCTGTGATTCTTTGTACATAATTGGGATTGACTCACTTATAGATTTGTAGTACTATGTATACTTTTCCAAAAAATTTGATAAAAAGTGTTTTGTTTTGTTTTTTTGTTTGTTTTTTTGGTGGAACTCTTTGAAGCAACTATAGAGCAAAAGAGGAAAATTTTAGAAATTATGAAAGTCAAGAAGTGGACAGTTTCTACACTATTTTCGGGGATGAATTAGCCCTAATTATGAACTGGTAGCTTTTCCTTGGACAAGTTTTTAGCCAGTCTAGGACTCTTGATGCAAAATAAATTGTGGAAGGATGAGGGGGCAATGTGAGGGTGTGAAGCCTCGCAATGTAGATAACTTTAAAGATCCTTTACAGCTTTTTAATTCTATATTATGCTAACTACCAACTATTGGTATATTTAGTGGGTTTTTTGTTTTTTTTTTTAATAAGTAAGATTTTTATTATTAGTATGTTGATTTTTTTTTTCCTTAGTTCAAATTCTCTGACACTAGTTGGGCTGCATGTGAGACAATTGTATTTTCACAATAAAATTTAGAGCATATAAAGAGTTGAATAGTTTTAAGCTTCAAAATACACAAGTGCTTTATTCCTTTGCTTTTTCTGAGTGACAGTTTTCCAAACTTGGTAGGGTCTAGCCTACTTAACTTCAGCTTTTAAAAATTGTCATCCTTACTTGGTGTATGACCTTGGGCAAATGATATAATTCCTTGGGACCTCAATTTCTTTATCTGTGAAATGAGAAGATTGGAATAACAGAACTGCACCCTGCTTTAAATTTATGTTCCTATGCATTGTTTTACTATTTCTGCTGCAGTCACCAAGATGCCAGTTTTGAGATTTTGGCTCCAGCTTCCAGTAGGTGAATTAGAATTAGAAACTTGGGCTCTAGAATCCAAGTAGGAAAACTAATTGCAATGGGGAAAAAAATAGCACGAGGTCATATGAGAATTATATGATTGACAACTATATCCACTTAGGCAAATTAGTTAATTTACATTTCATGTTTTTAGAAGTGCCATAAATAGAATTTTTAGCTTAACTTTCTTGCTGCCATTTACCTAAGATAAGCAGCTCATTTGACTAGCTAGAATCTACAAAATCAAGTGGATGCTTCAGCTGTAACTCGGGGGTTAACTGCTTTACCTGTCCACAGATTCAAGCTTGAGATACCAGTTATTGCTCCAGCATTAACCTTTGTTTTGCTGTATGTAGATCTTCCATCTGCCATCTGTTCCTTATATAAAATCATTAAAATTCCTTCATTCTGTTTTTGTAGACAAAACCTATATATGATTGCTGAAATTGATGTTCAAGGTTCACTGTATTATGGATGTAGTTAGTATCAAACTTCAGTTTTTCTTCTATATTTGCATTGTTGACTGTTATTTGCAGTAACACAATAATAGATGGTTGGAGAGTTAAGCAGCATTGGAAGCCATATGGACAAATCCTAAAGAAAATCTTATTTCCTGTGTGAGATGCAAGACAATTACAAAGGACTAATACGAGCAGTTTTACCCTGAGGGATTGTGGTCCCAACATGTGTTTTTAAACAGTCATTAAAACTTGGAAATCATTCTTACAAAAAGATAACATGTATGTTAGGTTCTAATTTTAGTTCATAAAAGGCTATTTAGTTTTTTACCTTAGTGAACTGTAATAATAATAATTGCAGTGGAGGGAGGAAAAAGACTATTCCTTTTTTCTTTGACCTCAAGGCGGACCCTAAAAATTTTTCAATTCAAATATTCCACTGGTATCCTCCCACTGATTTTTTTTCTTCTTCCCTTACCAGATGTCTACCCTGAATTTCCTACTTACACCTGCCTAAGTGATTCATATTCCTAAATTATCAATCTTTCCTTACCTCTAGCCCCAACCCAAGTCATCTTCAGTTCATAAAGCATTCTGCAAACTTCTTGTGCAGAGGTTATCTGCCATTACAATTATCAATCCATCTGATGTCAGCACACTTAAAAAATCATTTGGTGCTATGATACAGGTTTGAATTTTATAGATTTAAGTATTTCTTATCTGTAATCCTTGATATTGCTTGTTCATTCCAAATATTACTGTTATATAATTTCCAAGGAAGCATGGTAGAATGTGCGCTTCTTGAGAACAGGAAGACTGTTGGGCTTGTTTTTAATCTACTGTGCCTAGAAGAGTGTGTTGTACTTGTAGGAGTTTATAAATGTTTTTGCTGGGATACCATTCAGTTAATTTACCAAGTGAATTTCCAATCGATATATTGCCTGAAATTCCATCTAAGTGAAGTGAGGGGTGGGGGAAAGCCACAATAAATTTTTCTTGAGCAGGCTATCTTGACTTGGACTTCTGTCCCTGAGATTCTCTTAGGCTATTCCTTTTCAAGCTGCTTTCCTTCCCATGGAAACTTTCAGATCTTCTAAAAAGCTCCAAAATATTTTTCCTTTCCTCCCACAAAAATTGGACTCCTGGCAAGATTGGTTCTAGAAGAGAAGTGAGACATTGAATTTCTTGTAGTAGATGAGATCTCCCGACCAGGAATCAGGAAAACCAATTTTGGCTTCAGATATTGATAGCTGTGTGACCCTAGGTAAGTTCCATAACCTTTGGTTGCCCCAGTCGCTTCATTTGTAAAATGGGGATAACAAGAGCACTTGCATCTTAGGGTTATTGTGAGGATTAAGTAAAATGATAATTGTAAAGTGCTTAGCACAGGGCCTGGCACACAGTAAGCGCCATGTGAATATTAGCTATTATTATTATACATGGTTTTAGCAAGTAGAGTAATATAAGAATTAGCACTTTATGATTTTCTCCTTTTAATCTTCATAATAGATAAGATTAACATCATATAGAATCCTGTTTTAAGTCAGATATGATAATACTATGTGCAAAGATTAAAAAAAAAGCCTCATTTTAATATAGCATATATGCATTTGAGTTTTTACAGTGGGGAGGTTATAGCTTTGCCTTGCTCTTTCTTTACCTTCTTTAGTAATTGTAAAAAATTACATTTTTACTTAGTTACTGGCTAGGATATGTTTGAGCTCAATGGATGTTCATAGTGCAAAACTGAACTAAATGGGAGTGAAATCCATGATTTTTAGGTCATTAACACTGTTCCACAGTTAAACGGATGAGTAAACTAGCTAAGGTACTACCCATGACATCAGTTTCACAGTTTCAAAAAACATAAGTCTAAGTGAAGATTTGTATACTGATGTTTATGTTCTCATAAGTAATAGTGTGAGAGTCTTCCTGTGTCTTAGAAAACTTTTCTTAATTACTGGGCAGGATCCCCAAATCCTCACCTGTAATTCGTGAAGAGATGCTCTCTGTGAAATTATTCCTCTCATTCCTTTCTACTCCAGAATTAAATGAGAAATCTCTCAGTGATAGTGGACCTTAGATATCTGTTAGGAAAATTAAGGTGAGTCACCATAGAATAGTGGAAAGAACATTGGGTTTGAAGTTACAGATGTTCTCTGCTCCCCAATACCTATGTGACCTTGGGCAAATTACACCTTCTTAGGGTTCAGTTTTCTTCCCTGTAAATTGGGGAGTGGGATAGGATTAGACTCTAGATCCTGTCTTCCAGATCTAAATTCTATGAGGTAATTTTAGAATTAAACCAGTAGTTTCTTACATTAAACTATGAACCTCTTCATTTGTTTATTTTTTTAGAAGTACTTACATTATCAAAGTGTACATTAATTAATCCATTTCCTTACAGGGAAAGTTTTTGGGGACCCTTAGTCATATAAGCTAGTTCTCACCAAACAGGTATAAAAGCAGGTTGTGCCTGCAGGTTATTCATGTGAACCTACCATTTCAAACTATTGAAGGAATTTGTCAAAAGTAGCATTAAATCAAAACATAAATATGTTTCTCTAGATAACCTTAAATGTAAAGACAAGTATTGTTACTAAATAGGGGAGAAAGGAAATCTAGATTGGACAGTAATTTGGTTCTCTCGTGTGTGTGTGTGTGTGTGTGTGTGTGTGTGTGTGTGTGTGTGTGTGTGTATGTTCAGTTCAATTGGACAATGCCTTATTCCAAGAAAACCATATCTACTGCTGATTTTATTGGTTTGTTTCAGGTTGCTTGAGTAATGTACTCTCCTGTTATTCTTTGATACTTCAAAATACTTGTGATTTCATTGGTGTGGATATTGCACCCACATGTGAGGTCCTGTGATCCTCATGTGGATGACAGCTTTCTTCATCCTTGTAGACAATTTATGAGTTGGAGTGGTTGAAAAGAAAATATGTCAAACTGGCTTTTGTTTAGATCATTCTCCTGTTCAGCCAGACAACAGGACCTTGCTGTAGCCATATTTGAAGACTACCAGAGTCTGCATTTTAATGCTTTCAAAAACCCAGAATCATTTCCTTTACTATAATGAATTTATTGGTTAGATGATTTTAGAAGACATTTGTAATTCTCTAGCAATATATCTTGCTTGAATCATTTCCAAAAATTGAAAGCCATATTTATGCCAAGAGGAGGCATTGGACCCAACATTTTGTTGAAAAACAGTATTTTCTTAATTAAAATAAGGATAAAAGAATGAAAACTTATTACTTATAGAATAAGTTTACTAGTCTCTCCATTTGGTCCAGTACTGGAGTTTCCTGTTTCTAAGTAGTGCTTTGGTGGTACATTGATAGTAACATGCATGTTGGGAGCTCCCACAAAGTAGCATTTATGCAGTGCCAGACTAGTTGCTTTGGCAGGTTGTGTGAAATGAAGCGAGCTGACTGGCGTTTGAGATAAAATTAGCTCTGTGCTAGAAAATTCTGCACAATATGTATGAAATGTAATAAAATTGGTTTTAAAACAAGAACCAACCTCTTGTCTTATTCATTTCTTTTAAAAATGCTGCCACTTGACCAGAAATAAAAATCAATACCAAGCACAAATTTAAAAGCAATTCTTTAAAATGTTTTTGCTTGATTCTCCTGTCAAGCCATTATCTTTATCATCCTCATCTGTCATCGCAGCAAAACATTTGAAGTATCGACCGCAATGATTATTGATGTTTTTTCAAAGTCAAAATATTTCTGTAATCCTCTGGTATTCAAGTGGAAATTCCATAGTTTAAAAAATGATTAAAATCATTCAATAATAGCTAAAATCCATAGGTTTTATTTTCTTTTTTAACTAGGGAACTGGGCAAAGTTATCTTTCTACCTTGATAACTTACTGCTAATTAGAAGGGAATAATCCTTGTTAGCTTAGTTTCAAGTTCAAGGGTCTTTTCTGGGGGACTTTGATAGAAGAGAAGAATTTCAAAATTCTCCTCTGAGGAGGAAATGTCATACATTCTAAGTCCTCCATGCCTGGAAGACAAGATCAGGAAATAACTAATAGTATTTTGAAATATGACTATATAGGACTACTAATAGAACATATGCCTAGCATAAAGTAAGTAGAGTGGGTCTTACTTATATCTTCATATAAAGGTATCTGTGTTTTACCCTGTAAGTAATGGGGAAATCACTTAGGAGTTTTTCAGCAGGGAAATAATATTTGTAATTTTTGGAAGCAATATGTAGGATGAAATGGAGAAAAGACTCGGAGGCAAGAAATTGGATGTGGACTAGCATGTGGTATTTAGAGAAAAGTTGTGGAGGTTAACATCAAGGGATAGTTATAATTTAACAAATATTTTGGTGTTATCATTGGCATGATATGACTACTAATAATAAAATTCTGTTCAAAATAAACATTTACCATATTATCATTATGAACTCTGTAGGTCTACTCTGATTGAAAATTAACATAATTACTTACTACAATATAAGTAAACTCTGCTGTACCATTACGAAATCCTCTTGTTAAAATAGTCCAGCTATTGGCCAGTGACGCAAAATAGATAATCAAGTACTGTTTTGAGTTCTAGTCACATCAACTCTCTGATAGATTGATACATTTGTTTGTAATATTTTTTTTTATAGAACCTGCTTCTTCCTGTAATATTATTTAATTTAATATTGTGTTTTCCCAAAACCAAATGATAGATGAAGCATATCTATTTATAGAGGCTATGCACATTACAATGCTGGTTCTGTATGATATTTCTAAAAAAAACTATTGAATACCTACTTTTCAAAAAGTCACTGGTATTTAAGGTTTTTAAAGCATGATATATTTGGGAAGGGTAAGAGTTATATTTTCTTGTTTAAAAAATGCTTTGTAAAAAAAACAGCTTAGTGTCATCACAAATTATGATCAAAATATAGTAAAAATATAATAAGACTAAACTTTTTCATTTTCATTTAAAGTAACTTGGACTCTGTAAACTCAATTCTAGAAGACTTTTGTAAATTCAATAACACAGTAATTCTGCATTTAGTTTAGGTACCTTAATTTGTTTATCCATTCCTCAGTAAATAGACTTTATCTCCAGTTTTTTTGTTATTACAAAAAAGTGTTTCTACAAATATTTTTGTGTATATCTAACATTTCTTTTAGTCATTGACTTTGGGGCATATACCTAGGAAAAGAAAATGCAGGTCAAAGTGGAGAAAAATATACAAATTCCTTTCTGGAATGGTTAGACCAATGCCTAACTAGTTGTAATATTTTTTCTTATTAGTGATTTAGAGCATTCTTTCATATAATTAATAAAGATGTTCAATTCTTCTTTAGGTATTTTCTTTGATCCCTTTATCTATTGGGGAATGTTTTTTGGTCTTGTATATTTCTATTAAATACCTATATATCTTGATACTGGGCCCTTATCAAAATTATTACAATGGTTTTTCCCATTAAATCCCTTCCCTTCTTACTCTCATAGTAATAGTTTTCTTCATTCAAAGCCTTTTAATTTCATGTAATTGAAATTATTTTATCTTTATATTCAACTTTGCTTAAGAATTTATCTGTGAGAGGGATATGAAATGTGGACCACAACATATCATTTCCATGATTTCTATCGATGTTTGCTTGCATTGGGTTTCCTTTCTCAGATATTTTTTGTTCATGTAGATAACGATTGTTCTTGCAGAGCAAAGATGTGTGGAAATATGTATACATATATTCGACTTGTCAAGTATTTTAATATAATTAACATGTAGTGGACTTCCTGCCATCTAGGGGAGGGGAGGGGACTGGGGGGAAAATTTGTAACAGAAACCTTTGTGTAAAGATCAATGTTGAGGAACTACCCATACATATGTTATGCAAATAAAAAGCTTTTAAAAAAATAAAAATTAAAATTAAAAAAAAGAATTTATCTGTGACCTCTTTTGAAAGGTCCTTGATTTGACTCGTATCTAATTATATTATGGTGATATTTAATATTCAGGTTGAAAATCGATTTTGAGTTCATTGTGTGGGTTGATGTAATATAAAATGTTAGGCTGTACCTAACCTCTGCCAAATTGTTTTTTCTCAGCAATTTTTATGGAAAAAGTTCTTTCCTGGATAATTTAAAATTTAAATTTATCAAACATTGAGTAACTAGATTCACTAATTTTGATTTTTAAACAAAGTGCTGTTATCCCTTTTTTCTTAATGTACCTCCTTTATTTCTTTTGATAATTTATATCATTTGTTTCTCCAAATGAATTTCTTTATTAATCTCTAGATTAACTTGGGCAGTATTGTTGATCATGGCATAAACCATGAGCACTGACTTCCTCCAGTTATTTAAGATGTTTGTTATTTTATATTAGAAATAACCAACAGATGGGGGGGCGGAGACTACTTGTAGAAGGCAGGATTTAGCTGGCACCTAAATGAAATAAGAAAGTCAGAGAAGGAGCAATGAGAAAAGAGAGCATTCTAGACATGGGAGATAGACAAAGACAATGCCCAGAGCTAAGAGATAGAGGGTCTTAGTGGTGAAGCAGCCAGTGGATCTGGTGCTACTAGGAGGAAGAGTATCTAGAAGAACACATCGTATGAGAAGACTGGAAAGCTGGAGGAGAGCTCTGGCTGTGGGGGGAGGGCTAAGAATTTGGGGGAAAGAAAGTTTTAACATTGTCAGACTTAAGTGACTGCCAAAGTAAATCCAAAGACTGTATAAATATAATTACAAGATATTCTTAAAAAAAATAAGCATCTTAAACAGCTTCTGCCACACTATTTCACTTGGTAATCTCATTAGTTCCCTTGGATTCAATTGTTATTTCTGTATTGATACTTCTTAAGCCAGTGCTCCAACCCTGACTTTTTTGCAGACCTCCAGATTGGCACCTCCGGCTGCCTATTGGACATGTTCAGCTGGTTGTCCTATTGGCGTATTAAGCTGAAATCCAAAATAGAATGCATTGTTTTTCCTCCCAATCCTCCCTTCTTCCTAACTTTCCTGTTATTGTTGAGTGTACCACCATCCTCTTCATCATTGAGGCTAATTAAGATCTTAAAGTGCTCTGATTATTAGGGAGACCCTGGAGCTTATTCAGCATGGTGGGGGTGACATTGTCAGAGCAGCCCTCCTTTTGACAGCTGAGGGAAGGAGAGACTGGTTTGAGGCAGGGAGACTAATCAGGCAAGAAGTGATGGTCTGCCTTAGCCTGGTGTTTTATGGGTAGGGAGAATAGGACCCATCCAATTGATGTTATAAAGGTAGACATGATGGGGTTTGTCAATGGGTTGTGTCTGTGGGGTCAGTGAGGGTGAGGAGTTGAGGATGAAGCTAACCTAGTAACAGTCGTAGGGAATTTGAGAAAAGGACTGGGTGGGGCTGGGGGTGGGGGAGGGGAGGCGGATAATGAGTTGTGTTTAGAACCTGTTTAGATATTTTAATTGATTTAAGATCACTTAAAAGAGTTACATGATCTTGAACGTCTCTTATTTTTCACAAGTAGATGCATAGGCAAACCCATCTAGTATGATTTCATATCTCATTCCACATTCAGCATGTTTAAGAATTTAATAAGAAGTGCTACTGTGTAAAATAGATGTAATAGTAAGGGGCAACTCCTTCCCTTGAAGTTTTCTAGTAGGGAAATAGGGAAAAGGTAAGAGAAGCATGACACTAGTTACTGTAATAGGAAAGAGAAGGACATTAGGAAAGCACAGTGCACGTGAAGGGACTTAAAGAGAGATCACATCTGGCTGTGGACAGTAATAAAGACTTCATGAAAGAAGTGGCATCCAAGCTCAGTCTTGAGGAATGAGTTAGGGTCTCAACAGGTGAAGATAACCAGGAAGGATGTATTCATAAATAATTCTATTTTCTTGGAATATAAAGTATGTGGAAGGGAAGGTGCTGTGAGAAGAAGCTGCAAAGTGTCTAGATGTTGATTTGGCAATTCCCCCTCCTTGGTTTATTAACCTTTTAGATTTTCTCCAGATTTACTGTGAGTTGTCAATATCATTTTTGCTATCCTGCTAGATACCAAATAGCTTTGAACACAGAATAATTTAATTAAGGAACTATTCTTTAAAGAGCCGAATCAGACTTGGGTATTAGTTTCATAAAGCAGTATGTTTTGTTTTTCTTAAAATCTTGTACTAAATGAGGAACGTGATAGCTAACTTTATATACTGTTATGTCACTATTTCAGACTTTTCTTTTAACCACAATGGTGAAAACTGTAATAAGTAATATCTATGATAAGAGTTTGAATATTCTTTTATAGTATCTTTCATATTGTAAGTCATTAGATACAGAAACATGAGCTTCATAGTTTGCTAATAATCATCAGAATGTTATTTTTGGATATCTGTTCAGAATGTTTAAAGGATAGACTTATTTCCTAAAGGAAATGCATGGTGGAGATGAGAAAATCCTGAAAGGTCCTTTTAGGTTTCATGTATTTCTGTGATTTACATTTCTCTCAATTATGGGAATAAGTCTATCATGATATTTATAATCTAACACTTAGACTTCCTCTTCCTTAGTTTTTAGTAGACAGCTAATTACTGTATTCTGAAAGAGAAATTTGTCATTTATCAAATTAGCAATTCTTTTCAATTTTGTGTCATCTGCAAAACTAACCAATTTACTCTTATGCTGCCATCTGAGTCAGTGATAAAATATTACACAGGACAAGGCCTTGTGATACATGGTTTGATATTACATAGTTAGCTCCTTTAATCAAAACTCTTTGTTTAAAGCCTCTCAACAGCTGCAGTTTTGTGTTTCTCTCTCATGAGCACATGGTAGTTTCTGGTAATTAGTGGTCTATACTTTGGGGTTATTTGTGGGTTTCTGGAAGTCTAGAATGTTGCAGGAGATCAAAATTAAGCTTATCAGTTCAGAATTTTTAAAATCTTCCATTTTTCCTTTGGCAAATTAGAATAGTTGCTTATCACTAATATTTCGAGAAAAAAATAATTTTCCCCCTAAACCAAATTAACATTTTTTTCTAATCATTATCAGGTTCTTTTTTTATCTGTAGACCTCAACATTTTTAGTATAATTTGTATATTTGAATTCTTCATCCTTAAATTTGTTTAAATCTCACTTGAACATAGTATCAAGTCTGGGCCAAATGTAATCTTCCAGTCTTAATGAGAAGACTTCTTCTATTTCTTGTGTGTAACCCATTATTCTAGTATCAGAAGCCAGAATGTAGCAAACCAGTTCCTTTCCTTTGCTATTCACATTCTTCAGCTGGAACAAGGGTTCCTACCCTGGAACATACTTCCTGGGGTATGATGCATTTTTAAAGTAAACTCTAGGATGTATTTCCTTATATTTGGAATAGGCATTAAAGGAGGGTATAGCTTCTCTGCATATGTATAGTGAAATCTAGAATATGTTTTCTTTCATATTGAACAGCTAATGTCAGAAAGCTACTAAAAGCCAAGGGAAACAGAGGGTATAAGATCGAGGACAAGAGTTAAAAATAGGATTCATGCCATAGTCCTACAGTTTCCTACTCAGCACATCCAAGTTGCCAGATTTTCTTGGGCTTTTTCACTTGTTTTCACATGAATCAGAATAAATAGATGGATATCAAATAGGGCTGTATGTTGATAATGTTTTACATATATGTTCTGGTAGTTAACTTTATTAGCCCTCTGTTCAGTTTTGTTTTTTTTTTTTTTTAAATAGAAATGCATTCTGGTTTGGTCTAGATCAGTTCGACTGTCTATTCAGGTAATTCCTGAAAAGAATATTTCTAAAACTGTGTTGCCTTAGAGATTTCTACTTACTCTGCACCATTTATAGTATTTCTAAATGAAAAGACAAATTTCCTCAAAACAATTTTCTAGGTAAAAATTGTGGTTCTTTATAGTCTAGTTTTCATGTTTTCACTTTTTATTTGTTAATTGGAACAAACTTTCACTTCATGACTTTGGCAAATTTACTCCCAAAGCATATTTAAGAAGATAATCTACCAGTTTCTTCTCTCTCTCTCTCTTTTTTTTTTTCCTCCTTCATAGCCCAAAGCTGCCTCTTTTCCATGAAAATAGTTCTGGCTGGGAGTAACAAAGCTCTGACCAATCCTGTTTTGTTTTGTTTTGTTTTTTGCTGCTTTCCTTTTTGATATGTTTTTTCATCCCCTTCTCTCCATTCTTTCTGTCTTCCATTTAGCTTTCACAGGCAAAGTCTATTTTCTTTAATCTTCCTTCTTAATAGTTTCTGGTTATCTTACCGACCATTTATTTGCTTAATTCCCTTAACAATTTTTCTCTTTGCTGGCTACTTTACAAACTGCCTCAAAAAAATGAAAGAGTAGCTTTCCTTATCATGAAACAATATTTCTGAACAGAACTTTACGTGAAAATTAAATCATTTTCCTTACAAATAGTGACAAAAATAGCGTTCTGAAGTTGCTAGAATATCTGCTATTTAAAAAAGTAAAGGAGAGAAGTGAAATAATTTTGCTTGTTTAGGTCAAACTTCAAGTTTTTATAAATTAGAAGTATGGTTATAGAAAGCAAAAACTTGTTAGGTTGTATAAATTATAGGTTTATATTAAGAGTTCAAAAGTTTGTTAACTTTCTTTGGCTTTGAACCTTCAGTTCACTTGACTTCACTTTTTTTCAACTTCAGATGCACTTTAGTCTTGGCTTGAGATTTCTAGTGAATTGATCAAAAATAGATTATTTGTGTTTTATGGTCAGGCTACAGTTTTCCTTGTACAGAACTAAAGAGTTACTGAGAAATTTGTGTTTGATTCTTCCTTTTCTAGGGGTTGTTTTTTTAAGTACGATCAGATTCTTCTGTCATTTTCACAAAATAACTTGTATTAGCCTATTTGAATGAATAAATGGGAAAGCATTAAGTCTCTGTGTACTTAACACTTTTGCTGAGGACACAGATGGGAAAGGCATCTATCCTCAAGGAGCTTGTTTTGCTCATAAGTCCCAGTAGTTCCTATTTGACTCTTACTAACAACTAAGTTATAAAATCCTATCTAATAGCAATTCTGGTGGGGGGGGGGCGGGGAGTCTTTTTTAAAAAGGATCAACTGCTTCATTTGTGAAGTTTTCTACCTTAGTAGAAAAAGAGCAAATATTGAAGGCCCACACCAATGATTTTTGGGTTATCATTAATATTGTTAAGCCCCCCCCTTCTATACCTCTTCATCCTGTTCTCTTTAGAGATACACAGCTCTAACATTCATCCAACAGTGAGCACTGACTTCTGAAATTAATCTCATTGTGGCAGTAGTGGGAAGGCAGAAGCCTCTTCCCATCCTTAAGCCTTGGATTTTAGTCCTGATATGTATTGTCAGCTCGCCAAGAAGGTAGTGCCTATTGGTGTGTTGTATGGATAGCATCACAGGATGAGTTTACTATTTGTTTTCCTCAGTGTTTTTGGAAACTTCCCTGCTTGTCCCTTTTTATGATAGTGTAAAAAGAAAGTGTGCTGCACTGTGTGAATGTTTTAGGGAGGGTCAAGTGTTTATTTCATAGGAGCAGACTTCCAAGGAGGTGACTGGAGAGGGCCTGAGAGTCATACAAACAGATACAGATGCAATTTCCCAAAGACAAATAAATAGAGCAATGATTTACTCTGAGCAGTAAATTGTAGGCATCAAATCTGTAAGGTATAGGGTATGTGTATCTGTGTGTGCATCCCTTTCTTCTCTTATTCCCCCCCCATGTATATATGCACATGTAACTTCATATCTATCATTAACATAATCTGTATTGAGAAATAAGTCAGTAATTTATGGCTATGAATATTATCTCAAATACACTCTCCTTCAAATGAGCTCCTATTCATATATCTCTGTACAGATTACATCCTTCCAGTTTATATATTCTTTAAAGGCAGGACTTTTTTTTTTTTTGTCTGAGATCATGGTGCTTAAGACATTTCAAAAATGTTGGTAAAATTGAATGGAATTGAAGATATGATAACTGCGTCATGGATCATTTCTTTTTAGCTATGTGCTTTCTTCTAGCAATGATTTCTAGTAGAGATTCTCAAAGGGAAAAAAAAATACAAATTAAAGACATTTTGCTTTTGAAATATTGCTATAGTGAGGAAAATTCTTTCAATTTTCCTTTAGTTGATCTTGTTTTGTTGTTTTGCTCTCTTATTTATTGCCCTTTACTTAAATACTTACTCTGACCAACATAATTTTGCAATAGGGTTTTTAATATATTTATTAAACTCTAATGTCATCTCAAAACTCAACTCAACTCTAATGTTACTTGGCCAGTTGCATGTGTATAATATTGCTCCTAAGAAACCAATGGCCCCCCTTGACTGTTGTTTCAACTCATCTCATGTTCCTCCTAAATCAATTAAGTATAGAGAAAGTGTGACTGTATTATGGTTCCAATTACTCTGAAACAGTGATCACTGATCTTTTTAGAATTGTAATAGCCTCCCACAGAATGTGAGGGCTCAGATGAACCTTAGAGCATCTAGGCTGATAGGATCATTTTACAGAAGTGGAAACTGAGGTCCAGAAAGATGAAGAAACTTTACTTGAGGCCACACTAAATTAGTGACCACATCAGACATAGAAGCCAGGGCTCCTGTTTGCTGAGATAGTTCTTCTGCCATATCATGTTTCTATGATATAATCTCTTGGAAAGAAAAAGGATAGAACTTTTTTTTTCCGAATTAAATTGAATTAAAGTCTATTTTGTTTTAAATGTTTTCTGAAAAATTTTATACCATGTTTTGAGCTAATAGAAACATCATAGGATGTTATAAAACCATTCCTACAACTCATTGTTTTTAAAAATAACCAGTTATTTTCACACCTATCTTGGTTAAACCACCAACAAGTTATAAAAGGGATGTAGTTCTTTGTCAGAACTCCAGATCATCAAGTAAACGTAGGAAGATTTTCATGTTTTTTACTTAGGCCTTACACATTCTGTAATGGTTTATTGTTGATCAGGGTGAAGTCGATTTAATGTCTTCATCTGAATGTTCTGGTATCTAAGTGAAAACTCATCTGAATATTCTGGTATCTAAGTGAAAACAGACTTCTTGTGATAGGCCTTGACTGAAAACTTTCTTTTTCTCAGAGAGAAATCCAAATCTTGAATTATGGCAAAAGTTCCCCCCCTCTTTTTTTTTTTTTTTGAGTGTGTGTAGAGAATGACCCAATGGCAATAAAAGAAAAATCTAAAGTTTTTTCTCCTAACCTTAAAATTCTGAATTAATTTGATAACAAAGTACAAATTGTTAGTCCCAAGTATTTCCAAGTGTCAAATCACCAGTGTCTAAGAAAATTATTAACCACTTAACAAACTAGCCTCACTCTGAACATTGACTGTTAACCAGAAAGTAAGAAGTAGCCAGATGATGCTGGGCTAAAAGAATGTAAGTTGACTTCATAGATTTAAGAGGATTTTCTTCTGTCTCTAGCTGTCATTCATGCTCTTTAACTTTAATATTCTTGTTGGCCCCTTAATGATCTCACTCCATCTCACTTAAGCCACACGTTAGCTTGAGCACAGTTTGGCTCAGACTCATGGGGTTGGACCGGATCTCCTCAGCAATGACCCTGATGGGTTGCCTCCAGGCAGGGGCCACCCCTTCCCAGAAGAGCACTCCTTAGGTCCTTGGCAGTGTCTGCCCTTCCCTACAGGTCAGCTTCCTAAAATGTGGTTTCCAGAAGAGAGTACCCAGGCCAGAACGGATCTGATTTGGGAAAAGTGCCTCAAGAGTAAGCAGTGACTCTAGTGATAGCCTTGGGCTTCATGCTGCCCCAATTAAATTGCCTTTCTCTGACTACCATAGTCCACCATGTTCCAAATCCCTCATCTTTTTCAGGTGAATCACGGTCCAGGAGAATAATGTTTTGAATCCAATTATAAGATTTTTAGATTTATCTGTATTAAACCTAATCTATTCAATTTTGGCCAGTATTTTAGCACATCGTCTCTGTCTGCATCCAAGTCATTAATGAAGAAGGTTAAGTGGTTGAAGGCCTCCCTCACACATTGAGGCCCCCACCCTGGGAGCTCGAGTCCCATGGTAGAGTGAAGCCTGAGACAGCTGTCCCGATGCAGTCTTAATCCATCTAACTGTTAGGCCATTTTACTGTTGTCTGGCCTGGATTGCTTCACTTTTATGTAGCACTTTTGAAGTTTATTAAAGTTGTTTACACACACGCATACAAACACAGACACATCATTTGAAACTTTCACACCAATGTGAGGGAGATGCTATTGTTTTCATTTCACAGTTCTTCTAAAATGGGATAATTGGCCATAAATGTAGTGTTGCTCCTTTGCTTAAAAATCCTCAGTGGCTCCTTGTTTCTTCTTGAGTCAAGTTTAAATTCCTTTACTGACATTCAAGGCTTTACCTAATCTTGCACTGTACTCTGTAGCCTTTGCTTGTTTTCCAACCCTGTTAGCACTGGACAGCTTTCTCCATGCTTTGTTCATTATCAGTGATTAAGATGGTCCCACTTTCTCACCTGATGAATTCCTACCTATCCTTTAAGGTCCAAGGCAAATAGCACTTCCATGAGGTCTTCTCTGAACGTAAAGGTATAGTCTTCTTCATAGTAGCTAACAAAGTATTTCTCTAATATATCTACATCTATTGTGGTTATTTGTAGACAGGAAATAAGGAATTCTGTGTATAATTATATAAATATAAATTTTCAGTTTTATAATTCTTCCTGCCATTGAAAAGTCTTGAGGGCAGAGGAGAAATCCTGAGCAATGGCATTGTGTGATTATTATGGCTTGCCATGAAACCTTGGGGATGTCTTCTGTACCCTGTCTAAAAAGCCTTTTGGACTTTGCTGAATATTGCTCAAAATAGAGATTTACTAATGGTTTTTAAACAAAACCATTCACTTAAACAAGTGAAGCACTGGTTACAATCACAGCTATGGCAGCCACAGCAATAATCTTAGTGGCAAAAAAAAATTGGATCACTGCCCCTTTAAAGAGAAACTGCCCTTCTGAAGAACTGGTAGAACTGTGGCAGAGCATCTTCCAGAAGGTCCCTGGGCCACCTGGAGCGTCAGTTGGGACTGGATGTGAACAAGTGAGAGACGGAGGAGGAAAGCCCTTCCTGTGTGATTCATGTCCTGTTACCCTTTCCTGTAGCTTAGTGGGACGGTTGCCATTGGTCATAGCAATCATGGAGTCCATGGTGGATGTTTAGATTTAATCAGATGGTCTGCTAAGGAATTGTTATGCGGTTGCCCTAGAATATCTTTTATTACCGTTGGAAAGCCGTTTGTTTCAAAGTCTCAATTTGAATGAAATAACTATTAACCACAGATTTTTTTTCCCCATCCTCTAAAATGTATTATATCAAAAACAACTATACTTTCCCCCAAGTAACAAGTGAAGAAATTGTTACAAGTAGATGCTTTTGAGATAATCTTGGGAGGACAGTATTTTTTATTTTGCTTCAAATATTTTTTAATGAGTTGGCTTTGTTAGATTCCTTAACTGAACCAACTAACAATTGACTTGAAAATAAATGTTTCAAAATTTCTTATTGAAAATGTACAAAAGAGAATATTGGGTTCATAACTAAAGCACTTAATTTATAATTTAATTCAAGCATATGTTTAGAAACAGATACTTCTAAATTTAGTTTTAAAGCATTAGTTGTTTGTTTTAGGTCTTCTGGAATATTTTAAGTTTTGTAAATGCTTGTTGATATAGGAAATCACTAGGCAATACAGATCATAGGTGTGTTTTAATCCTAGAAAAACACTTGTTTCAAATAAATTTTGTATTTTATGCAACAAGGGACAATAATAGTCATGGCCAGATTAAATCAAGTGAGTACTTAGACATTTGATTTAATATTTATGGTCCCATATTAGAAACAGAAATTCATTTAAGTTCAAACTTTCAACATTTTTACAAGTGAGATATACTGATTACAAGAGTTCTGTGTTAATAACGTGAAAGGAATTTTATAACCCATATATGAAAGAAAATGATCAAAAGAATTCTAGAAAAATGAAGTCTTAAGTTAGTTTGTAATTTCTCTAAATTCATAAGTCCTTACAGTTTTGAGGGTTTTTTCTTATTTTGCAGTTATGTGAGAAAAGATAATTCGATCCTAGCAGACAGGAAAGTGTTTAAGAATCTTTTTTTTTTTTTAAAGAGATTGAAATTTTTACATAAAAAACAATTCCAAAAATTCTGCATTTTCTAGTAAAAAGAAAAATGCAATATCCCTGAAAATATAATTTTTATTTTTGATGACTTTTATACTTTTTTTTTTCTGTTGAAATACAGAACATGTGAATTGACTCTTTAAAAATGTGAGTCCAGTGTAAATAACTGACTTTGTAGTGGGATTTGGCTGTAATTTATGAATGATGCTATATATCAAAATGTTATGGTAGCAGTATGTGAGGTGTGCTATTTTTAGAGCCGGATTTACCTTTAGAAATTCCTTGTTAATGTTATTGAGGGTAGGAAAATGTTTTTTTGTTTTGTTTTGTTTTTTTGCAATGGAAGACTAATATGGCAAGGCCAATTTCTTAGTAGTTCAAAATAATATTTAGGTTTTAGTAGTTTGTAGTAATAGATAATCAGGGGTTTTTGTTCAAGACAGTTTGAAGTAGATCTTATTATGAATTACAATTACATGCATGCTTGCTGATGACTTAAGAAAATAGAAGACTTTTGAAAAACTCAAGTCTTGTAGCACGACTCTGTGCTAAAATGATGAAAAATTTTAGTTGCTAAATCAATGAAACTAAAAAGTCAAGACATGATACAGCATTTTAAACAATGCCTGGTGACTTGAGAAACGATCTTTGAATATTTGTGTCATGACAAGTGCTGAAAGAGATGCCCATTGTCTGCTTCATCTGACGTCTGTTTCTAGGATAGCATTTAGTAAGTGCCTATTCCAAGCCTAGGCAATGGGACTCTTTTGAACCCCAAGTGCATTAGAATTATTTTGTGACATACAAAGGAAACGTTGTTAGCATGGAGGAATCAGAAGGCTTCATGAAATAGGTGACATTGGATTGGGTTTTTAAAAGATGTGTAAAAATTCGGCAGGTGAAGGAGGAGTGGGGCTAGGGATGGAAACGCATTCAGTCATGGTGAAAGCAGTGACGGAAGAGGAGAGGGCAGGTTTGGATCATGGAAACCTGACCAGTTTGGCAGTATAAAGTTCATGGTGGGAAGAAATTAAAATAAGCCTGAGAAAGTAGAGTGTTGCCGGATTTTTTTTTTTTTTTCATGGTGCCAGATTGTGAAACACGTGTTGGTTAGGGGACATTGGGCCCGTCTCCTAGACAACGTTCTGAGACCAAGTCCTTGGGGCGCTGGCCTTCACTGAAGTGCCTGGCTCTTCTATGCTTCCTTATGGATCTGTGAAGACCCAACTCAAAGATGGGACCTCCACCTAGTGAGCAGTTAAGAGCTGAAGAAGGAGTCTGGAAGAGGGGAAATGAGTCTGACAAGGGAAAAGCTAGAGAGGGGAAGTAAAAGAGGTGGGCCGGGGCAAGGGGCAAGAGAGGTCCAAGGACACCTTGGACAGGGAAAGGAGAGGACCCATCTTGGGAGAGTGTTCCTGATGTAGAAAGAGGTGACACTTCGGGCCTGAAGTCGGAAAGACCCGAGTTCAAACTCAGCCTCCGGCACCTCCTGGCTGCCCGTCCTAGCCACGCAACCTCAGCTGCATGATGGGGATTACAGTAGCACGTGCACCTCAGGGTTGTAAGTACTAAGCATGATGCCCACAGCAGGGACACGTAAATGCTAGATTTATCATTACTCACAGGTACTTGGCTTGGGTGTGATGTAGCAAACGGGGTTGAGTCAGAAGAAACCTATAATCCAGGCTTACTTGTGGTATTTCTCTGTCTGACTAGACAAATCCCTGGACTTTTCGTTATCTATAAAATGAGGTTACTCTCTGTACTACTAAGCTGACAGGATCATTATTTGGACCAGATAAGACAAGTGAAGTGCTTTGCAAACCTCAAAAGTGCCATGTACATGTTACCTTTTACTGTTGAAATGCTGCATTGATGGAGACCTGTGTAGGTGGAACAGTGCCATCGTTGGTAGAATAGCCTTCTTCTCAGGATTCTCTAGTTAGTCTGTTGCCATTAAATTGTTCTTCCCAGAATAGGACAAATTACTCCACATGTGGTCTGATCAGGTACAACATACCTGCAAAATGCAGTTACTTCCTCTTCCTGACATTTTGTTAATGCATACTAAAACTGCAATGGATTTTTTAAAAAGTAACTGCATGACACTGTTGGTTCATATTGAGTTTTTTTATGCAGAATTTTTGTTGTTTTTTAATCATATTTTAATTCTCCATGACTCCATTTAGTTTTCTAAGCAAAGAAAAATTGATAAGCCAGATTTGAGCCCAACAAGATGAGTCTTCTGCCTCTAGGCCTGGCATCTTATCCCCTGGATCACCTTTCTCCTCTTTTCTCATTATACACCTACAGTTGATTTTTTTTTTTTTTTTGAGAAATCTTAACTATAGGAGTTTGCATTTATCTAATTTCATTTAGATTTCAGGTTATTGTTCCAGTCTTTTAAGATTGTTTTGAATCTTGAAATTTGATTAAAGTAACCAGGTATTTTTTCTTTATCTCTTTATATGCTATCTGTGTCAAAAATGTTACTTCATTGTTTAGTAAATAATATAAAAAAGGACATAGCGTTCCTAAAGTTAACTCTTCATATCTTGATTCCTACATTTCCTTTTACTAATCAATTTCTTTCATAGTTTCTTCTGTTGTTTCTTTAACAATTCTTTGGGCAATTCTAAATGAGGATGTGTATTATTCATATTGGGTTCTTCTGGTACCGATGACTGGTGAATTGTGGCTAATTTGGGGATATCTTTTCTTTCTTTCATCTAGCTGTAAATCTTGCAGGACACTGAGCTGGTAAATGGAGTTGATCTTGTAACTCATGCACTGACCACTTATGAAATGGTTAATTCTACCAGACTGTAAGCTCTTTCTTGGACTCCACACTAATACAGAGCTTGATATGTTGTAGTAGGCTTAATATTGGATCCTAAAGGAGAAAAAAATAGGATATATTAAAGTATTTTAAAATTACAATGAAATATTCTTTCAATTCAATTAAAAATGTTTCTTTAGCTATCTTTTTGCCAATTTTGTTTTTTTTTCTTTTTTACTTTGACTCTTGTTTTCTTATTAATGGTATCATTCTTTAATAAAGGTCGTTTGGGTTTTGATCAAGTGAGATTTTGAGGGAAAGTATTTAGACTGAAAAAAATTACAGTTTGTGGATTTGGTCACTGGTTAAAATGTTTTATTTTGTTCTGTATCCATATACCTGAAAAATTTCATTGTATTCACCTTTTTAATCTTTGAACTCCCCTTCAAGTATTCTTTTTAGTTGTCTACATATTCCTCAAACACCTGACAAAAAGCATGGAAGTCTTGTATATTATTCATGGTACCATGTCAGTAATCTAATTTAAGCTTTCTCTCTTCTAATCAATGCTGGGTAATTAATTTAGAGGACAGACTTCATGAATGGTTCTGGAACTTACCTCTGTATTTTACTACTTGGCATCTAGTACATTGATTCAGAAAATAGTCTTTTTTTTCTTTAATAATAGCTTTTTATTTTCAAAATATTTTTCAAAAATATTTTCAAAAAAGATAGTTTTCAACATTCACCCTTGCAAAATCTTGTCACAAATTTTCTCCCTCTCTCCCTTCCACTCTCCCCTAAACAGCAAGTAATCCAGTATGTGTTAAACAGTATAATTTTTCTATATATATTTCCACATTTATCTTGCTCCTCAAGAAAAATCAGATCAAAAAGGAAAAAAGATAAAGAAAATAAAAAGCAAGCAAACACCAACAGTGATCCACACCCAGTCCCCACAGTCCTCTCTCTGGGTTCAGATGGCTTTCTCCAGCACAAGCTATTGGAACTGGCCTAAATCACCTTATTGTTGAAAAGAGCCATGTCCATCAGAATTGATCATTTTATAATCTTGCTGTTGCTGTGTACAATGTTCTCCTTGTACTGCTCACTTCATTCAGTATCAATTCATATTAAGACTTTGCAGGCTTTTCTGAAATCTTGCTCATCATTTCTTACAAAATAGTAATATTCCATAACATTCATATACCATAATTTGTTCAGCCATTCTCCAATTGATGGGCATCCATTCAGTTTCCAGTTTCTTGCCCCTACAGAAAGGGCTGCCACAAACATTCTTGTACATTTTAACTCCCTCTTCCCTCTTTTATGATCTCTTTGGGATATAGGCCCAGTAGAAACTCTTGGATCAAAGGGTATGCACAGTTTGAGAGCCCTCTGAGCATAGTTACAAATTGCACTCCAGAATGGTTAGATCTGTTTATAGTTCCACCAACAATGTATTAGTGTCCCAATTTTCCCACATCCCCTCCAGCATTTATTATTTATCATTTCCTGTCATCTTAACTAATCTGAGAGGTGTGTAGGTGTGTAGTGGTACTTCAAAATTGTTTTAATTTATATTTCTCTGATCAGTAATGATTTAGAGCATTTTTTCCACATGACTAGAAATGGTTTTCTTTGTCTGAAAATTATCTATTCATATCTGTTAATATCATAAGAATACAAGCTTATTTTTATAAATTTGAGTCACTTTATATATTTTAGAAATGAGGCCTTATTTTTTTCCCAGTTTTCTGCTTCCCTTCTAATTTTGGCTGCATTGGTTTTATTTGTACAAAAGCTTTTTAATTTAATATAATCAAAATTACCCATTTATCCTTTCATATCCAAAGAACCTTAGTTCTTTGGCCACAAATTCCTTTCTTCTGCACAGATCTGAGAGGTAGACTATCCTTTGTTCTAATTTCTTTATAGTATCACTCATTATGTTTAAGTCATGGACCCATTTCAACCTTATTTTGATATGGAGTGTTAGATGTTGGTCAATGCCTAGTTTCTGCCATACTATTTCCAATTTTCCTAGCAATTTTTGTCACATAGTGAGTTCTTATCCCAGAAGCTGGGGTCTTTGGGTTTATCAAACACTAGATTACTATATTACATTTTAAAGAAAATCCATTTATTCCTATGCTTTCTAGGGTTTTTAATGGGAATGGGTGTTGGATTTTGTCAAATGTTTTTTCCTCATCTGTTGAGATAATCATGGGATTTTTGTTGGTTTGGTTATTGATAAAGTCAATTATGCTATTAGTTTTAAAAAATGCAGTTTTAAAGTGAACAGGCTCTTTCTTAGAATTTCATTAGCTTAGTATGGTGCCTGGCACTTTACATATACTATTAAGTTCTTGATAGATTGGTAAGTAAAAACTTTAGGAAGTAGTATAGAATCTTCAGAAGAAAGAGGATTATAAGGAATTATGAGGCCAATTTAGTGGAGTTATAATGTTTCTTTTTTTGTTTTGTACTGAGCTTGTGATTTAATTGGCAGTAGGAAGCTGCCTGTACCATTGAAGATCAGTGCCAACTCATCAGCTTATATTCTGATAGCTGGCAGCAGAACTGCCTGAGGCACTGAGAAATGATTTGTCTAAAGTCAAAATGAGTTGACAGTCGGAGTAGCAAAGGAAGTTCTTGAACTCAGCTCTTGAGACAGCACAATCCACACTCCATCCACTTTTCTAGGCACCATGAATGTTCTCTTATCTGCGTTCCTAAGGCAGTCTGTGATCTCATTTCATAGTTTGGGTATTAGTTAAATCCCTTCCTTCCAAACTTTATTATTTTTTAATCTTTTCTCATTGATCATTCACATTTTTGAAATAATGATGTTACATTTAATTGTAATGATAACTCCAGGTCCTATTGTTTAATTCCATCACCTCAGATTCAAGTTCAAAGTAAAATTTCTTGTATTGGCACCCAGATCTGTCCGTCTCAACTGCTGTATTTGTTGCTGAAATTCCACTCCATCCACCCCTCACTCAGTTCTGACTCCAGGCTCATCTTGGACTGTGCCCCCCATCTTCCATCTCGGGTCCAGTCCCATCTTTAGACTTTTCTTGCTGCCAGGCCCTCCTCTCTTGTGGCTGAGGCTGCCGAAATCACCTGCTTTATTTTCTCATTGCCACCTGAATCTTCTGTTCAATGCATTGCTCTGATAATAGCATTTTTTTACTCAGAATCCTGCTTTGTCTTCTTACTGCTTACTGGATGAAGTATAAATTCCTGATCCTAACATTTGAGAGCTTTCACCTTTTCATTCCTGTCTGCTTTGTCAGCCTTATCTATTCCCATCCCCCTTCACACACTACTTGATTTTCTAGCTGATCTGAACTATTCTGTTCTCTGTTCTCATCTTACCCTCTCCCTTCTGTGACTTTTGTTGCTTCCTATAGATTGAACTCCATATCCTGTGCTTTCCCTTTCCCCTAATTGGTCTGATGGAGTCCATATATTCAGGACTCCAAACAGGTAGTGCCTCCTCAGAAAAGTCTGTCCCAGATAAAAGTTAAATATCTGTTCTCTTAATTTCTCATTAAAATTTGTCCATAAACAGTCCTCTTGTGTGCTCATCACATTGATAAATATTTGTGGATTGATTTATCACACTCAAGTTATTTAATAGTGTACATTATTTTTCCATTAGTTATCAGCTATTATTTTGTTGTTAGAAAAATGTCTCAAGAATTGGAAAAGATCTTAAAATCCCAACTAATACAACCTATAATTCCCTCTACAGCATATTTGAGATTAGCTACTCTTGTTTTTCCCCCCAAGATTTTGTTCCTTAATTTCGTTTAGTAACAGGTTGTAGATGCAAAGTATTCTTAATGAAATCTAAACAGTGAGCCTTACTCAGAATATACTTTTAATCCTCTCTCTCTCTTTTTAAAGTATTTTATAAATTAAAACAAAAACCAGTGTAAAAAAAGAGAAACTGAACAAAGCAATAAAAACAAGATGAGTTTTTATAAAGCTTCAGCTTTAGAATTTTCTTATCTTATTTTCAGTTGAAAAAATCTGTCCCTTTGGCTGACTCCGTTGTTCTGGACTGAAAGAAATACTCTTTCTGCTAGTTCCTTTCGTCTTCCTGATCCATGCAATGTTTTCTAATATCCATTAGGACTTTCACTTTAAATTCTCTGAATGCTGAGGTAGCATAATCATTTGGCTAATCTGGAACATATTCTCATCATTGCTGCTACTTTGTTTATAAGAAGCTGCTTCTCCAGAAATTTATCCCTCTTTTCCCCCCAGACTTTTATCAAATAGTTTTAATTTTTCCTCTTTGCCTTTCGGCATTTCAGTTAATTCCAGATAAGTTTGAAGAAGCAAGTCCCTAGGATGTAGGCATGGTTCCATTCTTATTGAAGTACTCATGCTCCTTCAAGAATGACAGGGAAGTGGAAATGGTTCTGGCCTTAGCTTGTGAAGTGCTGTGATAGGATCGAATTGCCTTTTGACTTGGGCCATTCAACTGTTGGGTAACCCTTAATTGTTAAGGGATTTTGCTTTACAGCAAACCTAAATCTGCCTCTCTCTAAACTCCACTTTTTACTCTTAGTTTTGCCCTCTTGGCCCAGGAACAAATCTAATCCCAGTTACAAATGGAATCCCTTTTTTCTCTTCTCTTGGCTAAACATTTCAAATTCCTTCAAATGCTCCTCTCTTGACATATTCCTAGCACTTTATCTTCTTTGTTGTCTGTCCTTCCCTGAACACACATTATCTTATATTATCAGTGTTCCAAACCTAAGGGAGCATGGTAATGCACTTGCTAGCCAGCATGCTGTGGAATTGTGATCTCATTTGTTCTGGACAGGTAAGACTCCTTTAATACTGTTTAAGGTTATTTTAGATTATTTGGCTGATGCATGTACCTTTGATAGCAAGATTACATTTCACCAAAACCCCCAGATCGGTTTCAGATGCTCTGTCCCTTACTGTTGCAAAGCTGACTTTTTAAATCCTAAGGGCTTATTAATTTTACCTGGTGTTCTAGCCTGTCAGCGCTTTTTGGATCCTGACTCTTATCATTCCACACATCAACTGAGCCTTCTGGGTTTGTATCATCGGCAGGTTTGATTAGTATGCCATTTGTGCTTTTATCCAAGCCACAGTTCCCTGGAGCTCCACCAGAGACCCCCTTCTATGTGACTTTATCTTCATCCAGTTCTGAACCCACCTAAGTTTAGTCACACTCATGTCCCTTTTCTTGTCCTATCCTGTCCACAAGGATGGCATCAGAGATGCTGTCAAATTGCTTAGTGGAAGTCTAGGTAATCTATGACTAGAGTACTGCCCTGATCAGTTTAGAAAACCTGTCAAAAAAGTAAATGTGGTTAGTCCCCAAGAAAGTGTTATTTACCATTTTTCAGTACTGTGCCACCCCTTTCTCCTCTTCTCTAAAATCTTTCAAAGATCCCTGCCTAGCTCAGTATTGTTCTTTCAGTGTCTAAGAACATAGTTCACCTGAGCCGGCTGATTTGAACAATGTGCTTTCTTAATATTTTGCAACTTATCTTGGATTTCAATTCCTTATGAGGCTTTTTTGACCTCTCCATGCCAGTCTGAAGGTCATTCTCCCTGGCAGAGAAAACAGAGTATTTTCACCTTAGCTGTCTATTATTTCATGTGACTGAGTAGCCATCCTAACCCTTCTTTGATCCTTCTCATTTTTTAATTTGGTAATCTTTTCTTTAGCCAAGTCTGTTGGTTCTGAGCTTTGGCCTCTCTGACACTATTCTTTAAAAAACCATGTCATTCTTTGGCATCTTCTGTTAACATTTGTTGCTTCCCTTTTATGAAAATCTTTTATAAACCTAGGTGGTTCAGTTAATTCCTAATGTATAGACTTTTTTTTTTTTTTTAAAGAAAACACTCATTCCCTTTTCTTTGCCCTCAAAATTATTTTTATGTCTTCAAAATTTCATTCTGGAGAACCACTATTGCTGCTTTTCCTCAACATTTTAACCATGGAATCTTCTCTATTCCTTTGAGCCCTGTAAAACCAGTCTTACAAAATCTAGAACATATGTAAGATTATTCTTGGATTTTCCTCTGTCACAAAGTCTAATTGGAGCAACCACTTCTTTCTCTAGTCATAGATTAAATCCTATTGAGCCTCAAGTCTCAGTGATAGTGATGAGGTCAAATTTGCCTCCTTCCCTCAATTAAAATCCCTAGTTTATCCTTTTTTTTTTTTTTTTTTTTCTGAAACTAGAAATCTCTCAAACTAACAATTAACATGAAAAACAAGTGCCTAAGATAGGCCTCTTGTTTTCCATTTGGGAAGTCTGAGACCCAGAAAGATGGTGACTTGCTCAAAGAGCTTTAAGAAGATAGTACCCATGAACAAGACTTAAATTTATAAGATAATGTAATAATGGTCTTAAGGATGAAGTACTTTTAATGAGGATTGATAAGACATATTTGCATGAAGATGTGGGAATTGAAAGAGCTTTGAACTGAAAATAGAGGGGGAAAGCTGCTAATACATCCATAGATGCCACAGTCAGATAAGATATAAGGATATCGATATACAATTCACAGAACTCAATCTCTATAACAGGTAGTAAAACCCTTGGCTATAGATGTATAAATATAAATACCTTGAGAGTGGATGAGACAAATGAATTGGAGTTCAACTTTATAGCTAATGCTAATACTAAGTAAGACTAAGCCTTTGGTTTTGGAAGGAACAGATCAAAGTAGCTAATGTGGTAGTATTTAATAGCAAGAATGTATACTCAAATGAGAATTCAGGAACTGGATGTAAAGCATAGTGGAGAAACCTGTTGGGAAGATCATTGGAGACATAATTAATGCAGCATTGAACAATGAATATGCAGACACTTGGCTTGAAGGAGAAAATATCTTCATGAATTTGGGAAACATCATTCACCTGGCATGGATAGTAGTGATAAGGGACTTCATTCAGAGAGCCTTTTATTTCATTTTTCAGAAAGTGGAAAAAGCAGCAACTGATGTTTTTGTTTGTTTGTTTTAATGTTTTATTGATACTTAAAAAAAAATCACTATCAGGTTTCTAGTGATATCTTCCTTCCCCCCCAAAAGTGACTCCCTTATGATAGACATTTAAGACTTAAGCATAACAGATCAATATTTGTTGACAAAGTATTTATTCTATATCTTTAGTCCACCATCTCTAAAGAGAATTGAATCGTGTTTCATTATCTGTTCTGCTCATTCTTCTGAAGTTGTCACCATGTTGATCAGAGGTACAAAGAACTTCCTTGAGAACAGCTCTTATTTTTTTAATTTAATTTTTTTATTAAAGATTTTTATTTGTAAAATATATGCAAAGGTAATTTTTCAACACTGACCCTTGCAAAGCCTTCTGTTCCAAATTTCTCTCTCCTTCCCCAGACCCTTTCCCCTAGATGGCAGGTCGTCCAATACATGTTAACTATGTTAAAATATATGACAAATCTAATATATGCACACATATTTATATAGTTATCTTGCTGTACAAGAAAAATCAGATCTACAAGAAAAAAAGAAACCTGAGAAGGAAAACAAAATCCAAGCAAATATCAATAGAGGGCGTGAAAATATTATGTTGTGGTCCACACTGAGATCCCACAGGCCTCTCCCTGAGTATATATGGCTTTCTTCATCACTGTACAATTGGAACTGGTTTGAAACATGTCATTGTTGAAGAGAGCCATGTCCTTCAGAATTGATCATCATATAGTCTTCTTGTTGCCGTATGTAATGATCTCCTGGTTCTGCTCATTTCACTCAGCATCAGTTCATGCAAGTCTCTCCAGGCCTCTCTGAAATCATCCTGCTGGTCATTTCTTACAGAGCAATAATATTCCATAACATTCATATACCATAATTTGTTCAGTCATTCTCCAATTGATGGGCATCCCTTCAGTTTCCAGTTTCTAGCCACTACAAAAAGGGCTGCCATAAACATTCTTGTACTTTCCTCCTCTAAGATCTCTTTGGGATATAAGCCCAATAGAAACACTGCTGGGTCAAAGGGTATGCACAGCTTGATAACTTTTTGAGCATAGTTCCAAATTGCTCTCCAGAAAGACTGGATCCATTCACATTTCCACCAACAATGTATCAGTGTCCCAGTTTTCCCATATCCCCTCCAACATTTGTCATTATCTTTTCCTGTCATTTTAGCCAATCTGACAAGTGTGTAGTGGTACCTCAGAGTTGTCTTAATTTGCATTTCTCTGATCAATAGTGATTTGGAGCACCTTTTCATATGACTAGAAATAGTTTTAATTTCATCATCTGAAAATTGTCTGTTCATATCCTTTGACCATTTATTATCGATTGGAGAGTGGCTTGAATTCTTATAAATTTAAGTCAATTCTCTATATATTTTAGAAATGAGGCCTTTATCAAAACCCTTAAATATAAAAAATGATTTCCCAATTTTTTGCTTCCCTCCTAATCTTATCTGCATTAGTTTGTACAAAAACTTTTTAACTTAATGTAATCAAAATTATCTATCTGGTATTCAACTGAGAGTTCCAGTTCTTCTTTGGTCACAAATTCCTTCCTTCTCCACAGATCTGATGGAGAACAGTTCTTCTTAATCCACTTTTGATAAAGAGAAATTGATTGCTTATGTAAAAGTGATGAGAATCTTGGGAGAAAGTGACCATTATATCTTAAAATCAGTGATCAATATGAAGGGGAGAGGCTTAGTAATGAAGTTAGGATGCTATAGGATGTGATTGCTGAGAATGCCTGTTCTGTTATATAATAAAAAGCATGGAGAATGAGAAGCAGGACTCAAAAAAGGCAAATCTTGTCCCAGTTTTCAAAAAGAAGTATATTCTTTAAGCCTGAGGCTTGTCAGCTGACCGCCACTAAGAGTCCAGGCATAAGTTGATAACAGACTAGCTTCATTCATGTTTACATTGTTATTAGGTTGGTTGCACTAAGTATTCTCTACTTACTATATTAAGACTTCAGTACAACATTGGAAAAACTCCCTTTGTGATGACCTGGATAAGATGGAAAGATGTGAATTTGGATAAGATGGAAAGATGTGAATTTGGAACTATTGGTGACAAGGCTCAAGAAGTAATCAATGGATCAACATCAGCCTTGAGGGATTTCTAATGGAGTACCCCAGGAACATGTCTTCTGTTCTGCTCAGCATTTTTGTTAGTCACTTGTTATTCACTTGGTTATAGACATAGATAGTAAGCTTATAGAATTTTCGAATGATGAAAAACTGGGAAGGATATCTAATATGTCAGGAGGACAGTCAGTCTCCTAAATGAGTTTGCCAAATCTCATGAGATGAAGTTTAAAAGGGATAAATCTAAAGTTCTGTCCTTGGGGCCAGAAAATAAACTTTACCAGTGTATAATGGTGCAGGTATATGGCTAGGCAACAACAGTCAAGTGGTACAAAAAAGATTTTTTGTCTCTTTTCTGCAGATTTAATATGTCAGTAGCCACTTTTAGAGCTTTGTTTTATATACTTGATACCAGATTTTTAGAAAGCTGTTGTCCAAAAGAGGGTGACCAGGATGGAGAGGGATCTTCAAAACATTATTCAAGGACTAATTGAAGAAACAAAGGTTAATGAACTTGGAGAAGACTTGGCATTAGGATAAAGATAGTGATTGTTAGGTATTTGAAAGCCTCTGATGTGGAAGAAGGTTAAGACTGGTTTTTTAGTTGGCCACAGAAGGCAGAACTAGAGAAGTTATTTGCAGAGGAGTACATTTCAGTTAAGTATAAGGAAAACCATCCTAACAGCTTTCTAAAAGTGGGACTGCCTCATGAAGTAATAGATTGGGAATCCCTAGAGGGCTTTAAGTAGAGGCTAGCTTGTTAGGTATCTTGTACAGAAGGTTACTGTTTTGATTTGAGTAAGAGGAGATTACCTTTGAGACCTTTCCTAATTCTTGTTCTGTTCTTTCTGATGGTGATTATCCTGAAGGACTAAATTGAATTATTTTTGCAGAACTGAAAGTTAGTAAATGGGTAAAGTTCCTTATTTTAATGCCTTTCTGAAATAAATTACTCATAGAAAAATTCTCAGGCTTTCTAGTATTTCTTATATACCAAAGAGTACCTGAAAATGTACTTTAAACATAGTGTATTTTTATGTTTTCTATGTTTTTCATTGCCAAGTGTACTAAGTGAATCCTAATTCAAAAATCATGATACTTTTAAGTGTAGGTTATAAATGTGCTCTTAGCCCTTTAAAAATAATTAATTTCCTTTAATTTAAGGTGTTCAGGAGAAAAGTTGATTGAATAAGATTTTAACATATATGGCAGAAATTTCCATCTCAACTGGTCATATAGGTTATAGACTGATCAAGTACTGCCATCTGCTGGACAATGTGATTTTTACAGCTAGATTAATTTAATCTGATAATCCTTTACCTAATAGCATTTGGCATTTTCAATGGGTTTCTGCATGATTAACTTTATTTTTTTTCTTTTTTTTTTTATTAAAGCTTTTTATTTGTATAACATATGTATGGGTAGTTCCCCAGCATTGATTTTTACAAAGCTTTCCATTACAAATTTTACCCCCAGTCCCCTCCTCTCTCCTAGATGGCAGGAAGTCCACTACATGTTAATAATGTTGAAATGCTTGAGAAGTTATGCAAGAAAAATCCTATCTACAAGAAAAAAAAAGAAAATCAGAGAAAGGCATCACAATGCAAGCAAATGTCAATAGAGATCATGAAAATGTTACATTGTGGTCCATATTTCATATCCCTCTCTCTGGGTGTATATGGTTTTCTTCAGTGAACAATTGGAACTGGTTTGAGACAATTCTTTGTTGCAGAGAGCCATGTCCATCAGAATTGATCATCATGTAATACTGTTGTTGCTGTGCCTGATGATCTCCTGATTCTGCTCGTTTCACTCAGCATCCGTTCATGCAAGTCCTTCCAGGCCTCTCTGAAATCGCCCTGCTGGTCGTTTCTTACAGAGCAATAATATTCCATAACATTCATGTACCATAATTTATTCAGCCACTCTCCAATTGATGGGCATCCCTTCAGTTTCCAGTTTCTAGCCACTACAAAAAGGGCTGCCACAAACATTCTTGCACATGTGGGTCCCTTTCCCTCCTCTAAGATCTCTTTGGGATATAGGCCCAGTAGAAACACTGCTGGGTCAAAGGGTATGCACAGTTTGACAACTTTTTGAGCATAGCTCCAAATTGCACTCCAGAATGGTTGGATCCATTCACAGTTCCACCAACAATGTATTAGTGTCCCAGTTTTCCCACATCCCCTCCAGCATTCATTGTTATCTTTTCCTGTCATTTTAGCCAATCTGACAGGTGTGTAGTGGTACCTCAAAGTTGTCTTAATTTGCATTTCTCTGATCAATAGTGATTTGGAGCAACTTTTCATATGACTAGAGATGGTTTTAATTTCATCTGAAAATTGTCTGTTCATATGCATGATTAACTTTCACAAAATAATTTTCCAGTTGTAATTATGTCCTGTACATACAACAGGGGAGGTCACTGAAAACTTATAAATAACTTCAAAAAGCCAAATTGTAGTTGTTTCCAGTATTTGAGGATGCTTTTTGAACAAAATTTTAATTTTTAAGTGGCATATACATAAGGCAAAGATGAGTGAATCAAGTTATCAAATATTCACACATTTCCAGCATGAGGTCTATACTGTTTTTTAAGAAATTTCTATTTAATCTCCTAGCCAAAAGGTAATAAATTGATTTTCTTTAAAGTACCACAAGATGGCAGGATAGTGTTATTGTAAATAGAGATGATAAAACTTAAGTTGGTTTTCCTTAATCCTTTAGCTCTAAGATTTGGACATTAATTCCTTTGGTGTGTAAGTCTCTAATAACATATGTCCTAAGCTTTCCTGCCTTCTTAAGCAGACTACACTTATGACATAATTGGGGTATATTTGCTTCAGCAAGACAGAGCCCTGGACTGCTTAGGACATGCTTATCATGAGGACACCCAATTGGTGATGGGCCTCTCCAAACTCCTTTGCTTGGTCCGGGATGACCAACTCAATGAAATATCCCCAAATTTGTGCTTCAGGCAGTCCTCAAGAACTCAGGCTCACCTCCACATCATGATAAAGCAGAAGAGTAGGATTTTGCTAGAAAAAACAAAATCTTGAAAACCTAGGGTGATTGTTCTAAATGTCACCTAGTGTTAATGTCACTATAGATGCAGATAATATGTGACCTGTGGGTCTAAATGAACATTGATTCAAATCCTGCCTTTAGTTGGGGAAGGGGGGAGAAGGTGGAGGAGGATTGACAGGTGAGGAGATGGGAAAAGAGAACCATTCATCTATGATAGATTACTGTTTAGTTGTGTACCTAGCCTGATTAGGCACATGCAGGTTTATGACTTCTTGGATAGTATTTCATGCAGGATATCTTTCTGTATAATTGATGGGTAGATTAAATCCAACTTAAAGTAAGTGATTGACAGCCTCCATAAATTTATTTTGTCTTTTGCTGCTCATGACATTATTGTACTTATCTGTACAATACTGAAAAATTTATGATTTTTTCCTCTTGCTACAAGAGTAGACCCCATTAAGTTTGCTGATGGCATTTGAAGAGGAATACCCCTGATTATTTTAAGAATTGATGTTAGGATGCTTTCACTTTTTTTTTTTTTGATGATTCATGTTTTGTAAACATGGTAATAATCATAGTTTTAAGTCCTCCTTCATGTTTCACATCTTAGAGAATTCTGAGAATATACCACATTATAAATTGCAAATTGTTATGAAACTAAGCCTTTGAAATCTTTTAACTGAGTGTCTTAAATATGTTAGCTGAATTCCATATTGAGCTATAGAATCAATTAATGAGGTAATATCAGGCATAATAAGAAAGTGAAACACAAAATCCTGCTTTTTCAAGATGAGCTGTGTACTTTCTCACTGATAAAATAGTTACCTTTAGTCTAAGGGAGCTTTATCCCAAGAGACTGTATTTCATTAGGGAGAGAAAGAGAAAAGGTCGCAAATTGGGGTGGCTGAAGGAGTGCTGGTGCCTTTTGCAGAGAGAGATTTGGGGTAGAGGGAAAGATGGTGAGTTCTGTATGTATGCATTGAGGTGGAATTTCCTAAGATTTAAATCGCTCCTGGCCTCGTATTGTTATCAGGCACTAGATGTTCCAGGAACATCTCCTAAAGGGGTATTCTCTCTTTCTCCTGAGCCCAGCCTTGCGCTGACTTCTTCCTTTTTTTCCTTTGGCTTTCTTCTTGTCCACTCTTTTAAAATGATGTTCTCAAGCCTCATCATTCTTTTGTTTGACTGTTGCTTATCTCAGGCTCCTTGCCTTTCAAAGGAAAAAGCTGGTCTCTTCTATCATCAGCTAATTAAAGCATCATAATGAGCATATTGCATTTAATCATGCTGTCTTAGGTTCTTTTTTGCTGAGTTAATTGTTGTTAGTTATTGAGTGTTTCTTGCTGCCATCGGAGTTGCTCCATTATTTCAGGTCAAACATCCTTGAAAATTGAAGATTCTAAAAAGGCAGAATGTATAGAACTAAGGTTTCACAATAGTTAATGGAGAGAGTTCAGGGCCTCGAGTTAGGAGGATATGGCTTCAAATTTCACCTCTGACACTTACCAGATATAAGATCCTAAGCAAGTCATTGAACCTTTCCAAGCTTCAATTTCCTCACCTGTAAAATGAGGATAATAATCTACGACTAATGTCACAAGGCAGTGGTAGAAATTAAGTGAGATAATGTATTAAGTGTGAAATGTGAACCCAAGTTCTGTATAAATGTAGTTATTATTATTAGACTTGTACACTGTGTTTTTCTTTCTTAACTTTTTATACTGCCTTTAAAAAACTTCCTTAAGTAAAGACTTGTTCCACTGAGTTCTAGAATCAATGGGTGGATGGTACCTCTTCTTCTATTGGCAAATCACTTAATTTCTCCAAGTATCAAGCAGCTCTCTAATACTAAATTATAAGTTGCCCACCTGTCTTGGTAAGGGAAATTTCCTCACAGGGAATTAGTTCCCTCTTCCAGTGAAATCAAATCTCTGGCCTGATAAGGTAGCAACAGTTCTGTTAAATTGGTGGGGAGCGAACATGGTGTGCGTAGGGTCTGGTTTTGCTTGACTCTACCTCTCTGTAACAGCTCTGTTTTTCCTGCTTTTCTCCCTGAATGGGAGAGGGGAGGGAAAGGGAGAAAATTCAAACTGAAAAAAATAAGATAAAAATGACTTTAAAAAAAAAAAAAAGGTAGTGGGGAAAGGAAGAATACATTTCTCCCAGCTGGAGAGTTTCACCCCCCCTTACACTTTCCCCAAGCCTGTGTTTCTAGTCCTGTAAACATGATGGCCGGAGCCTCTTTGACTGGCACTTGATTCTGCCCCCCCTCTGTGGCAAGTGGGAACATTCATGTAACCTCCCCAGCAGATGGGAAAAGCTATCATCCACATGGCTCCCATCCTCATGTGATGGCTACCAAGGCACTGAGCGATTCCTGTCAGGAGCTGCGGGCATAAGGGCAGAATTTTTTTTTTTTTTTTTGGCAGAAAAAAAAAAGGGAGCTGCGGGCTCCCTTCCCTCCAACTCAGGAGGGACTGGTATTTGTGAGGCTCACTGCTCTGTGAAGTGCTTAGTAAAATGCTGCTGACAGATCCGGATCTTTCTTTTCTCTCTCCCTTTTTCTTCTCCTTCCCTCCCTCCCTCCCCCTTTACCAAGGTAGCCATCCAGGGGGTCTGACAACTTGTGCTTTATTGGACATCATTGGTTCTCTCCCCAAAGACCATCACTGTCTCATCTCTCGGTTGGCCTCATGCGTGGTCATTAGAACTTGACAGCATTTAGCTTCTTGTCCACACTGTAGGTTTCCACCACCGTTGTCCTTGTGTGTGTTGGCTTTCTGGTTCTCCAACAGTTCGTATTTCCAGGCTCCTCCGAAAGCTTCATGGTCAAGATTTCTTAGGGACGCATCCCATCACATTTACATTCCACAGCTAGTTTGGTCACTTGATGGACAGCCGCTGTGTTTTCTGTTCTTGCCATGACAAGAAGTGCTGCTGTGTCTGTTTTGGAGTCTCTGTGGATTTTCTTTGTATCTTTGATTTCTTGGAGATATGCAGCTAACAATGGGATATATGGATATTCTAGTTAGAACAGATGGCAAAAACAGGTTGGTTGAAGTAGTGTCATACCAGTGAAATACTAACTCAAAAGTGACCAGGATCTGTTTAATGGACTTTAAAAATTAACATACCCAGTTTAAATTTCTTTTTCTTGGTTTTTATTTTATGGCTAATGGCATGTCTTCTAATGTTTTTAAAAGAAATTTTTTTTCAGTTTTGAAATGAATTTTCATTCATTTATAGTTACTAAAATATTGAAAGCTTAAGTAATTAAAATGTTCTTTATATTTACCCGAAATATTTATGGCCTCAAGTGTTAATAGATCATGACACAGAATGTAGGTTATAAATCAACTCAAATTCAATTTTTTGCTTCAGACTCAAAATAAGTAGTGTATCTTCCTTCTAGATAATGACACAGAATGTAGGTAATAAATCAACTCAAAAATTCAGTTTTTTGCTTCAGAACTCAAAATAAATAATGTGGGTCTTCCTTGTGGCTTCCTTCCTTCCAATGTGGCTCAGGCTTCTATTAATGCAGAACTTAACCTGTCCATATGATAGTAGGCACTTGTTACCTGGTGGCCAACTTTATTGTAATGAGGCTTGAATAGTTCATATTTGAACACTTCTTGTAGCTGGCTGCCAGTTTCCATACCTCTGATGTTACTTTTGAAAATCCAGGATCATCTCTGTGTGGCAATCTGACATTGGAATAAGACTGGCATTTTAACACATAAAGCTAAATATAATTCCACAATAACTCTGAAGTACTGAGCTGTGTGATAATCTATTAGTACATAAACAGGTGGTAAACCTGCTGGGGGCCAGCACCAGGTTTAAAAAAAAAAAAAGGAAAAGGAAAAGAATCCTTCTCTCTCTCTAGGAGGATGAATGAGTGCTTTCATTTAAAGTAGGTGTGTCGTTGCACACATTTCACCTGCCAAATCACATTAGTATGTAATGAGTGCTATTGGAAATAAGGGAGAGATCATTTGGGGGTGTTGTGCCAGAAAAGACTTGACTGAAGAAAGAGGAGCTGAGCTGAGCTGCCCCTGGGAGAATGGTGGGATTTCAGCTACCTGAAAGGAGCAAAGCAGATGGAGAGATTTATGTGCAAGGGAGGGAGGGAGAAAACTATGAACATTGCCGGGGGAATGCTGGCCTGTCCTTAATTGTGGGACACAGGACTGATGTGGGGGTGAGAAGGGCCTCGACTGGCATATAGGGGGTTTGGAGTTACTGCACTTGATCAGTAAAACTTGATAGGATGAATATTTAAATACTAAACTTTCTACTAACTATCAGTAATGAACATCCATTGAGTGCTTCTGAGAAAGGGAGTGACACTTTGGAGGTGGTGTTTTGGAAAGACATGACTATATGAATCCAGATTGATTGAAGCAAGGAAACACTTACAGCATGGAGACCAGAGGTCGGTCATAAGGTCTAATTAGAATGGGCATTACAGGAACTGAAAGCAAGAAAAAAGACAAATTGTTGTCTTGACAAGTTCTCCTTACTTGTGAAAGCTGTGTGCAGCTATGTATTTTTTGGTGACAGAACCAAGTTAGGCAGTCTGATCTTTCACCATTGTTGTAATTATATCTAAATCCTGCACTGATGAGTTTTAGGAATTGATTCTTTCCTCTAAATTGTTGACTGCAACAATTAGGTTCTATTTCAATAAAAAATTGAATTACTTTATTTTATGCTTTACCTAACCAATTTGATATATTGAAAAATCAGTCAAATTTTTGTAGATCAATTTTTGTCTATGAAGATTTTTCTGGAATAGGTTGCCCATTATATACATTCACGTAACTCCTGTATCTCTAATTTGGGGTAAGGAATAAGATTTTGTCTGTTCCATATCATTGGTAGCAGTGCCTCAGAGATGAGGGGTAATGAGAAGTAGAAATGGTCCAGGAGTAAGGGAAAAGCTCTTAAGGGGAGAAGAATATCAGTTTAATTTGGAAATGGGAGACTAGGGATTCTGAAATGTTGGGAGGCAGTTAATAAGAAACTACAGTAATTAACTTTTGTCTCTCCTGATGTCTGCTCCTCTTCTATCCTTTCTTCTTTGCATTTTCCTTCCCATTCCCTTCATCCTCATTGTTCCCTCCTCATCTCCTTTCCCCCCTCTTTTCCCCCTCATTTTTCATCACTGCTGAGGTCAGGGTAGGAAAGTGTGTCAGCCAGACTCCCCCTCTTTGACCTTTCCCTTAAGCCCCTTCCTCCCGACTCCTCTCCTTTCTTCCATTGGCCTGCCTGCCGAAGCCCAAATTTTTGCTTCAGCCGGAGGTGGTTAGATCAGACCTCTTGGGCGAGAGGTTATTCCAAGGAGAGGGGATTGCCGGAAAAGGACCCTGATGGCTCCTTCCTCGGTCCTGGGGGAGGGTCCCTAGGCTACAAAGGGTAAGCAGCAGCCACCAGGGAGGACCTGGAAGGCCCATCCCTGCAGATGACAGGAAGCCAGTGAGGGACTTGGGAAGGGGAGCGGTTTGTAAAGTTTAATCCAAAAATGGTATAGAATGAGAACTGGAAGAAACACAGACTGAGGAGGGCAGCCTGTGAGAATGTGCTGCTTTGTGGTGGTCAAAATGGAAGCACAGGCCTGTGTGCCCAGGCTGGTTGTGCCCGAGCAGGCAAGCCAGGAACCCCAGATGTCAGACTAGCAGTCTTGGGGCCACCTTCACCTGGAAGGGCAAGTCACGCTAGCACACGCGGGGTCCCAGCCTTGTGCTAGAAGAGTGCCTCCCTCTGGGCAGGAGGCTCCGAGCCAAGTCTGCAGGGATCGAGTAGTTAGTCTGATTCAGACCCAGAATTCAGGGCTGTAGCCGGCTGCTCTCAAGTGCCATTTGTCTTGGGGAGGAGTGGAGGGCAGAGGAGGCAGCAATAGGTGCCAGAAGCAGCTTTGTTTTTGAAAATTAACCAAGCTTTTAGACTGATGGGATGACTTTTCCATCCTCCTTGCTGCTTCCTAGGTAGCAGTTCTTAGACTTTTCCTTGGTAACAGGCTACTGTTCATGTACTTCAGTACTGGCAAGTTTTTGTTTTTGTGTGCTTATTTGCTTCTTCCTGAGTAATATCAGGTGTTGCTTTTAGTTTTTAGCTCTTTCTCATAGAGCCTATTTCCCAGCACCTTTGTGTTTTGTTAATTGTATTTTGATCTTCTTGACAAGAGTTTTGTCATTACCACTGGAGAAAAAATACAAAAAGTTATCAAACTGTCCATACCTTTTGACCCAGCAGCATTTCTATTGGGCTTATATCCCAAAGAAATCATAAAAGAAGGAAAGGGCCCCACATGTGCAAGAATGTTTGTGGCAGCCCTTTTTGTAGTGGCTAGAAACTGGAAACTGAATGGATGCCCATCAGTTGGAGAGTGGCTAAACAAATTATGGTATATGAATGTTATGGAATATTATTGTTCTGTGAGAAACGACCAGCAGGATGATTTCAGAGAGGCCTGGAGAGACTTGCATGAACTGATGCTGAGCGAAGTGAGCAGAACCAGGAGATCAATATACATGGCAACAAGATAATATGATGACCAATTCTGATGGACATGGCTCTCTTCAACAATGAAATGTTTCAAACCAATTCCAATTGTTCAGTGATGAAGAAAGCTATATACACCCAGAGAGAGGCCTATGGGATCTGAGGTTGGACCATAACATAGCATTTTCACACTCTATTGATGTTTGCTTGCATTATGTTTTCCTTCCCGGGGTTTTTTTTTTTTTTTTTTTTCTTGTAGATCCAATTTTTCTTGTACAGCAAGATATCTACATAAATATGTATACGTATATTCAGTTTATCATATATTTAACATAATTAGCATGTATTAGACTTCCTGCCATCTAGGGGAGGGGGTGGGAGAAAGGAGGGAAAAATTTGTAACAGAAAGCTTTGCAAGGGGCAATGTTGAAAAATTAGCTATGCATATGTTTTGCAAATAAAAAGCTTGAATAAAAAAAAAAAAACTTCACATCTAAAAAAGAAAGAAAGAAAGAAAAAATAGGGGTATAGATGGCCCAATTAGTAAGTAGAGCATATATAGCCTCCAAAAATGCAACGCTGGCTGGATCAGGTTAGTGGTGTCACTTTTTCTTATCTATCTTTTCCTTAAAAAATATTCTGTTTCCCATCTATGTAAAGCAAATATAATTTTTCTGTCCTATAATAGCTTTTGTAGCTAAGGTAGAGAATCAGACCAGTGATTCTCTTCTTATTTTAGGTAAATATTTCCTAAGAAAATTAGGAGTGTTGGAATGGTTGGAGATTTGATACTGTGATCTTTTTTTTTTTTTTTTTTTGAATATTGTAATTATAGACCCTGATTTTCTCTAGGAAAAAAAAATGTTTCTAAATCTTACAGCCTTAATTCATTAATGTGAAAATTATGAATTGTATATCAAGCCCCCTATTGTAGTGCTAGGGTACTGTGTTAGAATCTGGTAATACAAAGAAAGAAGCAAAACAGGCCCTGCTTTCATTGTTCTACCCTGGGGATCCCATGACCCTAAAAGCACATGCCCACAAAACTTGTGCAAAATTTGTTGGCAGTAATCTCGGAGGAGGGGCAAAGGCCTCACATGGAGCAAGTACTTGAGCTGACTCATGAAGGGAATCCTAAGGGACTCTGAAAGGCCAGCGAGAGGGAGGGCATTTCAGATAGAATGGTAGCATTTATTTGGTGCTTTGCAAAATGTGTCATAAATGTAATCTCCTTTTATTCTCACAACCATCCATGGAGGGTAGGTAGAGGGGAGGCAGCAGGTAAAAGGCAGGAGGAAAGGAGATGGAGTGAAAGCCAGTATGGTCACTACGGGTTGTGCAGTGGGCAGGGAGGGGAGGAATCTGAGAAAACACTAGAAAGGTAGGGGAGACTCAGGTTCAAATCCAACTGGCCCAAGCTATGTATCATTGGACAAGTCACTTAATCTCTCATCCTCAGTTGTAAACTGGTGAGAATAACATCTAACCTTGTCATGACATGCTTTCTGCTTGTGTGACCTTGTTCAGGTTGAGGGTGTCAGATTAAATGCTCTGTAAAATCTCTCTAGCTCTGGATTTATAAAACTGTGACCTCTGAAAATCAAATGATTGTGTAGAGTGCTTTGCAAACCTTAAAGCACTATCAATTGAGGTTGTGATTAAGCACATAGGCCACTGGAGTGATCTATGTGGGAGATGATTAATTTTTTTTTTCTTTTTCTTTCATGGTTTGGTCTACTGCTTGGTATTATGTTCTTCAACAATTATGATATTCCTTCTTATACATTCCTCTCCTCCATATAGGTAAGGACTTTTTTATTTGTTTTCACAATAATCATTTTGAAATAGAATTTGTTTTATGGATTTTAGTTCTGACACAAGAAAGATCCTTCCCAAAGAGCTTAATTGTGGTACTCTGGGACAGGTAGCTTAGCTTTTTCCTACTAGGGGTAGGAGAATCAATGGACTTGGACAAAGCACCTGTCATACTGAGTGAGTTCAGAAGCAGGGTCCTTCCCCCACTTCCAAGTACCAGAGACCCAGTGATTCTGAAAAGTGGAACCTAAGTGGGAGTTGAGTATGTTGCTCTGGAGAATTAACAGATACATCAAAAATTTGTGATTCTTGGAGTGCTCTGTTCCTATCCATAGTAATAAAGAGGTGAGAGCTCAGTATGGAGACTTGAGTAATAAATCATTTTCTCAAGTCCATCTGAAGGCCTTGTTCTCTTTGTGGGTATAAAGGGTGATAAAGGAAGTAGTCAGCTTCTCCAGAGAAACTTTGCCTTCAGGGACTGTCAGACCACCACCCATAGGGCATTGGGACCTGCAAGTTATTCATTCAGAAACAAAGCCTCAGTAGCAACTGTAGATTGTAGTTGAAGAGACCAAGTCCTCAGACCCAGTCTAGTGCATCTGGTCCAACCCTAGGGGAGGGGTAATCCCCTTGGCTGTATGACCAGTGGCCATCTAACTTCCATTTGGAGAGAACTCCAGGGAAGTCGAGATTGGTTTAAAGATAGCCCACTCGGCTTTTGACTGATTTGACTCATTCTGAATTGTAGTGAGCTGAAATCTGGTTTTCTGATGATTCCATCAGCCCTTTGCGATAAAGTTGAACTGTCTCTTCTCCTCTCCAAGACCTCTTCACATATTCCTCTGTGAGTCCAGACATGCCACGTGACTGGGTTGAGCCTCAGGTTCCTCACTGGAGGTAGATTAGAGGAATTCCCTTTCCAATCCCGAATTTGCTGTGCTTTGATCCTTAGGTTCCCAGGCCTTCACCAATCTGATTGCCCCCTTCTTCTGAATGTGCTCCCTGATGATCGCTAACTCAATGAATAGGAAGCCCACAAAATCATTTTTCTCCCACCTGAAATGTTGGCTATCCCTTCTCCACTAGCTCAATACTTCCTCTGGCTTACCTTAACTAGTAGCTCATCATTCTAGCTCATAAAGGTTTTAGAGCTGGATGCTGCCATCCAGTGTATTCTCTAACTGTTCTCCTTAGGTAGTGGAGCAGCACACTCAGGGGAGATTCAGCCCTGAATTACAGGCCAAGAGGCTCTAATGAGCTCTGTGACTTAGTGGCTGCAGTTTCCTCATTTTGTATGATAAGGGAATTAGCTAAGTAATCTCCATAATCTGTGTGGGCCACTGATAGGACCTGGGCATATACATGATTTAGGAACTAAAGGGAACTCTTCTGATCTTCACTCATTAAGTATCATGATTTTAACATGGTCAGTTATTTGTCATCATATGACCCAATGAAAGGTGGGACAAGAACCAAGGAGGTAAGAAACATGGCGGCCTTGGGGAGAAGAGAGCAGGTTGCCAAGGCTGGGACAGCTGTGGGAGTGGAGAAGTGAGGCTGGAGCAGGAGAGGGGCTGGGCGTTCTAGACGAGAGCTCTGTTGTTCCCCCATAGCTCACCATAAGTAGCATGTGAGGCTTTTCAGACTGGAGGTGTCAACAGGTGTTCATTTTGGCTCCTCCTGTAGAGTTTCTTTCACAGGGCTCTCGACAGTCTGGTGTCGGCTCTTTTTCGGCAGAGGTGTGCTGTCCCTTTGAGTCTCAGGCTGCTTTGGGCCTGTTTTGGTCAATATGTGATCCAGGAAAAAAGAGTTTCTCTTTCTGTCTTACTGCTAGATCTTACCATTGTGTATTTCATTTATTTTACTGATAGTGATATACATCTATGTTGTGCCCACCACGATGCTTAGTTATTGCCCGTTTTGTAATCATCTGTGCAGAGAGAGATACAGAGCCATTCAGTTAGGCGTGAAAACTTTCTGTAAGTGTATGGGCTAGATGGGCTTTTTGACTGACTCAGCCTATTAAAAGGTTGGCTCTGTGGCTGTGCGGGCCGCTAAGTGGCGCTCCAGTGGCTAGAGCTCCAGGCCTAGAGTCTGGAAGTAGCAGTGTGACCCAGGGCAAGTCACTTAACTGTATCCATCTGTAAAGTGAGTTGGAGAAAGGAATGGTAAACCCCTCCAATATGGTTGCCAAGGAAACCACCAGCAACAACAAAAACTGTTGGCTCAGTCTCTCTCCATCCTGGTTCCTCATCTGTAAAATCTACTTTCCTAACAGGATTGTTTTGAGGGAAATGCCTTGTAAATTTTAAATTCAAATCTATACAAATATTCATCAGTATATCTCTTACAGCACAAAAAATTAAGAGGAAGCATATGCATGTCAGGTTCTGCCCTTAGCTTGCGTTGATGGCAGCCTGTAACCTCTTTGACTTTATAGTTAAAAACCTTAATTTCTATGGAAACTTTTAAAAATTCTGTAATTTTGAATTTGTCCCTAGAAAGAATGCAAATATCCTGTGAGTTTGTGGCTAGGAGCAATCTTTATCATTACATTTTTGGGAGCATTGTTAGTATTCAAATTTAAGGAATACCTCAAAAGAAGGTTTTTGAAGATTTCTACCTAATAGGAAAGTAGAATTGAACCTTTTCTCATTGAAATAACTTACTGGAGGATTATCCCTACAGTACCCATTTCTTTTTCTGTTTCTTTTCTATAGAAGAGAGGAAGAGAAAAATAGACAGATATAGGTCTTTTATCTGTCTTTTATCTCTCTCCTTCCTGGAGACCTTGCTTTCCCTGTTTCTGTACCAGATTGCTGAAGGAATAGAACAGCTGCTGGCTGTGGTGAAAGAGCCTTGGGCCTGGAATGAGAAGAGATCTATCTGCTTTCAGATCCCACCTCTGGGTGCAGGAACAAGGCCTTCAATTATGTAGACCTCAGTTTCTCCCCCTCTCTAAAATGGACATATCAGTCTTACTAACACACAGTTATAATATCAAATGACAGAATATTTCAAATGCTTTGTAAGCATCAAATCATTATATAAATAACAATTGCTACACTACTACTGATAGTGTGTCTAGACTATGAAGGAAATGAAAGGTTCTGATTTCATCGGGGTGAGAACTGCATCCCTCTGTAGTCACAATCTGCAGTTATTATGGTTGGAAAAAAAAAATGACTCCTGGCGGTACCCTCTCCGGGCTTCGCCAAGCGGGTCTCCTGCAGACTCAAGACCGTTGCCAGATGCAGACTCCAGGCCTGACTAACCTGGCCACACCTGCCAGAAACGTGGCAGAACCCAGCTGGAAGAACCTTAGAGAGCCTTGGTTGACCTGTATCCAAAAATGAAGCATCAGAAAGCATCATAACCTCTAATTTTGACACTGAATCAAGTAATTAATCAAATAATTGAAAGGCAAAGAGTTCTGGGCTGTGAGGCATTAGACCCCAGTCCAAATCCTGAGTGCTGTTTATTGCTCATGGGACTATGGACAGGTCAGATTCTCTCTTTGAGTTTTAGCTTCTTCATTTGTAAATTTAAGGGGATTGCACTGGATGACCACAGAAGCTCATTTCAGCTTTAAATTCCTATTTTGAATTAGTAGAAAAGTGGAAATTTCTGCAGAAATTCAAATTGCTATTACATGAGAGAAAAGAACAAAGAATATTTTTTGAAGATATAAACGAAAAAGAAAGATCAGAAATTATAATTACTGTGAATTCATGAGAAATAGTACCTAAGTATTTCAGTGAAAATCTTTACTATGTATGTTAATGATTATTTTATTTTTTATTTTTATTAATATATTTATTATATTTGTATTATGTTTTATATATATTATTATTATATTTATTTTTTTCTGAATTAAGGCCAGATGATATAAAAAGAAAAAAACAGTGAATCTAGAAGCCAGAAGAACTGGTAACTGGAAGGATAGGAAGGAAGGAGGGGTGGAGCCCTCAACTAAAATGAGAAAGTTTATAGGAGTTGGTTTAGAGGGGATGATGACTGAGTTTAGTTTAAGATTAAGGTTTGTTGAGTTTGAGGTGCCAGAAAGAAGTATAAGTAGCCGTGGTTAGCAGGCAGTTGCAGATGCAACATCGGAGCTCAGGAGAGAAATTAGAATGAGGTATGTGGATTTTTGAGTCATCTGCATAGAGATGATAATTGAACCCATGGGAAGAGATGAGATTTAATAATCTTACCCAAGGGGAAAACATACACAAAAAAGAGAGAAAAAGACTTAGGACAGAGCCTTTAGGGAAATGCCCTTGGTTGGCAGAGAGGCTGGGGTAGATTCAGGAAAGGAAACAGAAGGAACAGCCTGGAGCATACCTTGTGGGTGTTTGACTGTGTTAAGTCAAGGATCTTGACAGCCAAGAAAGGATATCGAATAGAAGGCTTAACCAGGTGAAAGCATTGCCAGCAAGCTAGAGTTTAACAAGTGGAGTGTATCTAGAGGGAAGTAGAGGATTCAAATCTAGAAAAATTTTCCAGGAGTAGACAGTGAGAGAATATTAGCTCAAGCAATTGCCAGTATCAAAGAAAAACTGTTAATAAAGAGAATGATCATCGGGGCCAGAAAGTAGGGATCACAGAACAGCTGGGTATACATCTGGTTCATTGTTGGGGAAATTCACTGTCTTTGAAAAGAGCTCATATCCATCTCTTATGTTGGCTGCTTTTGTGGCCTAGGCAAATATTTAACTGCTTGGGCCAGTTTTCTCATCTGTAAAATGGATGGCATGGCCAGGTACCTTCCATCTCTCTTTGAGCTTTGGTGTCCTCTGGCTCTGGTGTCCACAAGAGAGAGATTTCACGAATTGTACTAGGTTATTTATTCTTCTTAATTGTAACTTAGCAAGACTGCCATTATTCAACACTATTCAGAGCATTGGGCCTTCTACCCCTTAGGATACATGCAAAGAACAAGAACAGGCCTTTATATTTTGCTTTTTAAAGTTTTGTGGGACTCAAGCCTTTTTCTTTTGTGTTTCTCTAACCCATTTTTTAAGCATAGGCCATTTGTTGAATTGAGGCATTTGCCTCATATTGATATGTTAAATGTCAACATGCTTCTTAAGTAAAGGTCATTCCTTTGTGTGTAATTCTTCCTTTAAAAACAAAAATAAAAACAGGCTCTTAAAGAGCCGTAATTTCTGTCTTAATCTCAGCTTTCAAGTCAATGAAATTTTTTAACAAAAGATGCTTAATTAGCTTGTAATTAGGTAAGGTTGAAAAACTCCATTACAAGTATTTTACCTCACATTTTCTTTGTTTGATATTCAGAGGACTTTTATTATAGCTAACTTTAATTGCTAACCTTTCCAAGTGCTTGGTAATCACTGAGAGAATTTCATGAGAAAACATTTGGAAAAAATACAGATCCCAAGGCAGGTGCCACCAGGTGGACTCTGTGAAGCCTTCCATGACTGCTGCCCTCCCTCCTGCTTCCTCACCCCAATAGCTCCCTCCCACCTTTCCCTGCCTAACCGAAAGCAATTTCCCTTCCTCACACTTATTGTGGTGCCTTATAGAGTTCTCCTTTGATGATATCACATTATTTCTTAGAAATCTTTATTTCTGAACGTGTCTTAATGACCTTTCCATTAGATTTTTTTGATTCCTCGATGGAAGAAACTTGAATTGGTTTTCTTTGTATTCCAAGTACTCTAATGTGTAGTGCTTGGTTTGCACATAACAGGTACTTCATAAATGTCTGAGAATGAGGTTCATATAATCCCTTTCCCACTTTTCTATTTTGCCTCCATTGTAATATCTTTCAGGCCTCTTATGTCAGAGAATTTATCTCAGTTTATATCTCCTTTCCCTAGCCTTTTTTTTTTCTGACTGGTTCCACAATACTTGAATTGTTTGTTTTTAGCTACTTGCAGTATCTTCTTATTGATCTAGGAGGTAGGGAATTTGGCTTATAATATTCCTGGGAGTTTTTATTTGGGGATCTTTTTTCAGGAGGTGATCAGTAAATTCTTTGAATTTTTATTTTACTCTTAGTCCTAGAATATACCAGGATAGTTTTCCTTGATAATTTCTTAGAAGATGATATTCTAGCCTTTTTTTTTTTTTAATCATGACTTTGAGGTAGTCCAATGATTCTTAAATCATCTCTCCTGAGTCTGTTTTCGAGGTCAGTTGCCTTTTTAATGCAGTATTCTACATTTTCTTCTTTTGATTTTGTTTGATAGTTTTTTGATGTCTTATAAAGTCATTAGCTTGTAGTTAGCCAATTCTTCTTTTCAAGGGATGCTTCTCTTCACTGGGTTTTTGTGCCAATTTTGGTTTTTAAGATATTACTTTCTTCAGTATTTTTTTGTTCTTCCTTTACCTAGTTTGTTGACTTTTTTTTCATGATTTCTTGTATCATTGTCATTTCTCTTCCCAGTTTTTCCTCTACCTCTCTTAAACTTGATTTTAAAAATCCTTTTTGAGCTCTTTCATAGCCCAAGATCTATTCATATTTTTAAAGGCAAGAATTTTTGACTTTGTCATCCTCTGAGTATGTATTTTGATCTTGACTGTCACCATAGTAAATTTTTGGTCAGATTTTTTTTTTTTTTACTCATTTTCTAGCCTTTTCTAGACTTCTAACTCTATGCCAAAGTGGGGTTTGGCTTCCCTAGTGGAAGAGGTACTGTCCCTAACTTCAAAGTTTTTTGCACAGCTGTTTTCAGAAGCAGTTGTACCTGTAAGTTTTTGGCTTTTCCAAGAGGATGTTATTTAGGGAGAGGTCCTATACTGTGCAGGGGTTTGTGAACCACCACAAACTTTTCAGCCCTAAATGCTCCTTCTCACACTGGGACTCAGACCCAGGACTGCAACCCAGGTGCACATGCATGCAACAGAGTCCTGTCCCTGGTGCAAATGTCCTGACCCTTTGTCCAACCCTCTTGGCACCTGTGAGGTCTGGAAAGCGCCACTGCTGACTGACTAAATACTCTGAGACCCGACTCCCTCCCTGTGGTCCAACAGACCTTTCCTATCAACCTTCTAAATTGTTTTGGGCTGGAAAATCATTTCACTCCGACTGGTTGATGGTTGTGCCAATCCAGAATTTGTTTAGAGTGATTATTTAAGGGTATTTGGAGAGGTTTGGGGGAGAGCTCAAATGGGTCCCTTTATTCCACTATCTTGGCTCCGTCTTTCCGGGTGAAGGACTAAGCATTTTCAGTGCTAAATCTTAATACCTGTCACACAGTTAAGGCTGTAGCTGCTCTAGACTACTCAGCACCCCCCTCAGTCATCTCATACTTTGTATGAATCTGTACCCATTCACAAAAATGCCTTCTCCTCCCATGGCTATCTGAGTTATCATTGTACTTTTCCTCCAAGTTTCAACCTAATTGTTTCCTCTCCTTTAAGCCTTCTCTGATGTTCCTTAGTCTAGTTGCCCTCAAATGAACTCACAGCCCTTTGTTCTTTTTGGCACTTATGTATTTGGGTTTGTGTTATTTATTTGGATATGTGTCCTGTTCACCCTATTAGATTGACAACTTCTGTATTTATCTTTGTGTTTGTGCATTTCACCCAGTAGTTACTTAATAAAAGGTTGTTGTGGGGATGAATGTTGGGTTATTGCTGAGTGTTATTCTCTGCGATCTAAGGTATTACTGGGTGTGCTGCTGGCTATTTAATGATCTAAGATGGCAAGAAGCTACATAAGGTTTCCTAGTTTATTTTAAGTATGGATAGATCTTCAGGCAAAGAGACATGAGGGTCATTCATCAGGTGTGTGGTAGAGGAGATTTGAAGTAGGCTAGATAGTGACTGAAGTCTTGTCTTACATTGAGATTCTGTATAATAGAAAATGTCATTCACATTTTCAATAACATTCTTATTTGCACTTCTAAAAATATAGCTAAAATTTCAGCAACATGTGGATTGAATGAGAAATGAGAAGAAAATATTTTTCAGGGAATATATTTAAGAAGACTTTTCATAATGAGCATCTTGACCTAACATCAGGTTAAGAACAAAGATATTTTCCATTATGCCTGATGGTCTCTAGCAGACTAATGAGCTTTCTCACATTGTTCCTGTAGCTGTGGTGCCGACTCCGTTCCAGAGTGATTAGCATGAGGCCTTAGCACACTCACTTGGGCCTGTTGCCCCTGGGATTCTCTGGGAACCTCCATGCAAAAGGCCTGATGTGTGCTGAAGGAGGGGGGCAGTATGTGGTCTTGGTTCATTGGGTTACCTGTGAAGTCTTTCCAAAGCTAGCACATGCCCTGTAATGTTTTTGCTAGGATGCTCTAGGAATCCTTTGCTAAGAAAAGACAAGATATTAAATAAACTGTTCTAAGCATATGCTATAGTTTAATAACTCAGAGAACACAAAGTTAATCTGTCAGTACATATTTGCACTTGAGTAGGTAGTTACTTTTCCTTTGGTCTTGGTCAGTGAAACCAGAAATGCATTTGTGATCATTTTATATAACAGAATTGCTGAGAACAGAAGGGTAAAATTATAGCTTGGTGCTGAATTCTTGAAGCTGATGAGAGGAAGGCCTTTCTATTTTAAGTATTTTTAGTTTCAGCTAAAGGAGAGGGGCTAGTGGAAGTGAAAGACAATAAATGTCTTTTAATTGAAAAAAGTAAAATTTAGTTAAAAAGAAAAACTGGTAAAATTGTTCACCTGCACAGCACCACTGACAAATGCCTTGGGCACTATTAGAATTAGAGAACGCTCCTTTAAAATAGCATCAAACTGTTAATGACTTTTGTAGTCTGATAATTTAATCAGTAGTCCATCTGGCAGCACTGTGATCTAGGTTATTTCTCCATCTTTTCCACACAGATAGTGGCCTTGTTCAAATCCATTATCCCTAGTGTGGGGGCAGGTTTTGGGGTATAGATAGACAGTGAATAAGGAAATGAATTCATTGAAGAAGGAAGAAGAATATGCAGGGGATCAGTAGGTTGTACTTATCAGATTTCCAGGAATTTGAGGCTTCCAGGTTATTCTTATTGAAAACATGAAGAAATATGAGCTGGATGATAGGAAATGCAATTCAGGAGATGCTTCTACTGCTGTGGTTTGGTCATAGTATATTCTAGAATTTTTCCAGGAATTTTAAGTGAGCTGACTTAGTTTTTTTTTTATTTTTTTTCCCTTTCTAAGTATTAGAACCTCTTTTGCTAGTCTCTATTCCTTTGGGACACCTAACATTCTGAACACACTGACAGTCACTCAGCAGTACTATTCATTGAATCTTATCAGTACTTTGGTTATAGTTTGCCCAGGGCTTGGTGATTTGAATTCATTGATAGCCACAATGACTTAACATTATTTTTAACTAACATCTTCTCATTCTTTCACTTTGGGATGATCTCAGTTCCTTGTGAATCATTTTTATACTATCCTTTCTAGACAGCTTTCTAGAAAGAAAACAAGAAAAATAATGATTGACTAATTTCATCTTTTACCTTTTATCATTTCATAGCTATGTACTTTCATGGTCTCTTTCTGATCTTTTGCCTATAACATAGGTTTAAAAGGGGAAAAAAAAAACCCTCTTTGGTCATTCTTTTCGTTTATTAGCAATCTCTGTTACCTACCTTTGTTTCTAAACTTTCTCTATAGGTATTATAAAAATCTAAGTTGGTACACAATTCCTGGAACATCATAAGCACTTGGTAAATACTTGCCTGTTGATGAATTCCTTTCCTTTAATTTTTGTTTTTAACAGAATTATTTGTTTTTGCCCAGAATTCTGTTCTTGAAAGCTTTTTATTTCTGAAGCTTCAGTTCCACTATAGAATTTTAGGCCATGAGAATCCTCCATAGTCATTCTAAGAACTCGATGAAATCCTTTTTCCCTTCCAGAAACTACATACATATTTTTCTTCTGTCCAAGTTCCTTGTCATATAGATACTTATATGACAGTTGTCCTTCTGTTTCTTCCTCTGGTTATACTTGCCTAATGCTGTTTACCATGCTACTTCTCTTCTTCTGGATCATAAATTGTCCTCACAAGAACTTATATTCTTATTTTATGATACTTTTTTTTAACTACCGCATTTATTCCATTTCTTTTGAATAAGGCATACCTTAAGAATCTCTTTTAAAACATGCTTTAAATTTCAGTTCTGTTGCCACTTTTGGTGTGGAATTTTTCTCCGCATTCTCTCCTCCCTTAGCTGTTAGATGCCCCCCCCCTCCCCACTCAGTTATCTTGTTTTCATTTTGTATATCTTTTTTCTTAAAAAATCAGCCCCATGAGGGTAAGAACTATTTGGGTTTTTTTGCTCTTATATCTCCTGCATTTAGCACTGTGCCTAGGATTTAGGCCCTTAATGATTATTTGTTGAATAATTGATAATCATGTTAATCATCAAATACTTCCCACCAAGTCTCAGTGATAATGTTTAATCACAAAAGATAAAAAATATATCCCAGTAGCTAGTAGGGTATGTCCGAATGGAGAGAGGTCTTTTTGAGGATGAAGGTATCCCTCTTGCCTTCAAACATGGACATATAGACAGAGAAAGAAGATGAGTGAGAGAGTGAGGATGATAAAAGGATCAATTTGGTTGCAGTTATGTAAAATTTGTAGTGAAGCTGGGCAGCAGTTCCATGATTTTTTTTCTTGCTTTGTTCAACCAATATGTGTGTAGGAGGAAAGGCCAGGGAGGTGGGAGTGATCCAAGGCTGAGGCAGGGAGGGGTCAAACATATGATAAAGAGCAAGAGAGATAAAGAAGAGGTCAAGATTGGGAGTTTACCCAATCTCATTTACTCAATATTCCTAGAACTACAAAATTTCCTAACACAATATTTGACCATGATATCCTTTTGCTTTCTCCTTTGTTACTTGTCTTTTTATTAATTTTGTTTAATACCTTATAGAGCCTATCAGTTGAATTTTCTTTTGTTTACACTTAAATTTGGTGTGTAATTGAGATCTTTTTTTCCACCTACCGAAGATTTCTATATTTGCTGTAACCTCCAAAACTTGTGTCCAACTATGGATGAGTTTTGTAAGAAGTACTCAATTGTCTTATTTGTAAAATCTATTTTTCTTTGGAACTTTTAATGCATAAAGAGGCCAGAGAGACCATAATTCTTCAACTCATATCTTTTTATTGTAAGAAAATGAGTACTTTTTTGTTACATTATCAACATTAACATTTTGGTTTGAAAAAACTTATTTGGCAATTTTAAAATGTCGAGTGATTTTTTTGATTAGGCATATTGAATCTGTAGGGTTTTTTATTTCTGTTCTTGCAAATTTTGAATCATTAATGTTTCAGAGATTTTCATTATTTAAAGGGATCCTGTAAAGAATTCTTTTTTTAATAAAACAATCTCTTGTAAAGTTTTTTTATTTCTAATTTGTTTAGAACAGAATATATTGATAATTGAGTTCTGACAATCATTTTGAATCTTAAAAGCTAGGCTTTAGGTTTCTTTATTTTTTTTAAAGTATGGTGGTGTTCCTGTTTGAGTTTTTTAATAATTATTTATTCTTTTTGCTGAGGCAATTGAGGTTAAGTGACTTGCCCAGGGTTACACAGCTAGGGAATGTTTAGTGTCTGAGATCAGATTTGAACTCAGGTCTCCTGACTTCAGGGCTGGTGCTCTATCCACTGAGCCACCTAGCTGCTCCAATAATCATTTATTCTTGTTGAAAGAAATGGTGTGCTTTGACTTCTTACTTTCCCTCACCTCTCTTTTCAGTCATGAAATCTTCTAGCATCACTTACATAGTCTTATCGACTCTGCATCCACATTACTCAGATTTAGGGCTTGATCTCATTACTGCTATTGTCTCCCAACTGCCACCCCAGATGGGCCAGCAGGCCTTTATAATTCTTCCAACTTAATCTTCCTCAAGCATTCCTGTTCTCTGTCATGGCCATCTTCTTCTCAATCTCCGTACTCTACAAGTAAAACTGCTGCCCACATTCACCTCTTCCTTTTCTAAATGTCACACGTGCCAGGCCCCCACCTAACCCTGTAGCTCTGCCTGCCATGATTCTTCACAACTTTCCCATTTAAACCCCAAAAGCCACCATCTTTCTTGCCCCCATTTATTTATGTAGAGCAATTGACTAATCAAGAATTTATGGAGCTTCTCCCCTTCCTGCCACTCTTCAAGGTCTAACTAAAATTCCGTCATTTTTATGAAATCTTTCTCTCCCGGCAAAGTTATTTGTCCCTTTTCTGTACTCTAATAGTAGTATGACTAGCTATATGATACTTGTTTGCTATATTAGTTAGCTTTTCAGAAATATGTGATCCTATTTAAATTGTAAACTCCATGACATTCCTGTATCTTTTACTCTTGTATCCCTGAAAGATAAGTATATTCCCTTTCTTTTTTTTTAAATAAAGCTTTTTATTTACAAAACATATGAGTGATTTTTCTACATTGACCTTTGCAAAAACTTTTTTTTTTCCAAGCTTTTCCCCTCCTTCCCCCCACCCCCACCCCTAGATGACAGGTAATCTAATACATGCTAAATAGGGTAAATTATATGACAAATACAATACACATATACATATCTATACAGTTATCTTACTGCACAAGAAACATCATATCTAGAAAGAGAAGAAGAAAAAACAACCTAAGAAGGAAAACAAAATGCATGGAAATATTCACAGAAAGTGTTAAAATGCTGTCTTGTGGTCCGTACTCAGTTCCCACAGGCCTCTCTGGGTGTGTATGACTATCTTCATCGCTGAACAATAGGAACTGGTTTGAATCACATCATTGTTGAAGAGAACCATGTCCATCAGAATTGATCATCGTATAGTCTTCTTGCTGTGTATAATGTTCTCCTGGTTCTGCTGATTTCAGTCAGCATCAGTTCATGCAAGTCTCTCCAGGCTTCTCTGAAATCCTCCTATTGGTCGTTTCTTACAGAACAATAATATTCCATAACATTCATATACCATAATTTATTCAGCCAATCTCCAATTGATGGGCATCCTTTCAATTTCCAGTTTCTTGTCACTACAAAAAGGGCTGCCACAAACATTTTTGCACATGTGGGTCCCTTTCCCTCCTTTAAAATCTCTTTGGGATATAGGCCCAGTAGAAACACTGCTGGGTCAAATGGTATGCACAGTTTGATAACTTTTTGAGCGTAGCTCCAAATTGCTCTCCAGAATGGTTGGATCTGTTCACAGTTCCACCAACAATGTATCAGTGTCCCAGTTTTCCCACATCCCCTCCAACAGTTATCATTATCATTATCATTTCCTGTCATTTTAGCCAATCTGACAGGTGTGTAGTGGTATCTCAGAGTTGTCTTAATTTGCATTTCTCTGATCAATAGTGATTTGGAGCACCTTTTCATGTGACCAGAAATAGTTTCAATTTCTTCATCTGAAAATTGTCTGTTCATATCTTTTGACCATTTATCCATTGGACAATAGCTTGAATTCTTATATATTTGAGTCAATTCTCGATAATTTTAGAAATGAGGCCTTTATCAGAACCTTTGGATGTAAAAATATTTTCCCAGTTTACTGCTACCCTTCTAATCTTGTCTGCATTCATTTTGTTTGTACAAAAACTTTTTAACTTGATATAGTCAAACTTATCTATTTTGTGATTAATGATGACCTCTAGTTCTTCTTTGGTCACAAATTCTTTCCCCCTCCACAGGTCTGAGAGGTAAACCATCCTACATTGTTCCAATTTGTTTATAATATCATTCTTTATGCCTAGATCATGAATCCATTTTGACCTTATCTTGGTATATGGTGTTAGGTGTGGGTCAATGCCTAATTTCTTCCATACTAGTTTCCAATTATCCCAGTAGTTTTTGTCAAATAGTGAGTTTTTATCCCAAAAACTGGGGTCTTTGGGTTTATCAAATACTAGATTACTATTGTTATTGAGTATTTTGTCCTGTGAACCTAACCTATTCCACTGATCCACTACTCTATTTCTTATCCAATACCAAATGGTTTTGGTGACCACTGCTTTATAATATAGTTTTAGATCTGGTACAGCTAGACCACCCTCATTTGCATTTTTTTTCCCATTAATTCCCTTGAAATTCTTGAACTTTTGTTTTTCCAGATGAATTTTGTTGTTGTTTTTTCTAGGTCAGTTAAATAATTTTTTGGGAGTTTGATTGGTATAGCACTAAATAAATAGATTAGTTTAGGTAGTATTGCCATCTTTATTATATTCGCTCGACCTATCTAAGAGCACTTGATGTTTTTCCAATTGTTTAGATCTGACTTTATTTGTGTGGAGAGTGTTTTGTAGTTTTGCTCATATAGATCCTGACTTTCCCTTGGCAGATATATTCCCAAATATTTTATACTATCGATAGTTATTTTGAATGGAATTTCTCTTTGTATCTCTTGCTGCTAGATTTTGTTAGTGATGTATAAAAATGCTGATGATTTATGTGGATTTATTTTGTATCCTGCAACTTTGCTAAAGTTGTGGATTAATTCTAATAGTTTTTTAGTTGATTCTCTAGGGTTCTCTAAGTATACCATCATATCATCTACAAAGAGTGATAATTTGGTTTCCTCATGACCTACTCTAATTCCTTTAATCTCTTTTTCTTGTCTTATTGCCAAGGCTAGCATTTCTAATACAATATTGAATAGTAATGGTGATAGTGGGCAACCTTGTTTCACCCCTGATCTTATTGGGAATGGTTCCAGTTGATCACCATTACATATGATGCTAGCTGATGGTTTTAAATAGATGCTACCGACTATTTTAAGGAAAAGTCCATTAATTCCTATACTTTCTAATGTTTTTAATAGGAATGGTTGTTGGATTTTATGAAATGCTTTTTCTGCATCTATTGAGATTATCATATGTTTTTGGTTAATTTGGTTATTAATATAGTCAATTATGTTAATAGTTTTCCTAATATTGAACCATCCCTGCATTCCTGGTATAAATCCTACTTGGTCATGGTGTATTATTCTGGGAATGATTTTCTGTAATCTCTTTGCTAATATTTTATTTAAGATTTTTGCATCAATATTCATTAAGGAGATTGGTCTATAATTTTCTTTCTCTGTTTTTGTTCTACCTGGTTTAGGTATCAGTACCATGTCTGTGTCATAAAAGGGAATTTGGTAGGAGTCCTTCATTCCCTATTTTTTCAAATAGTTTATATAATATTGGAGTTAATTGTTCTTTAAATGTTTGGTAGAATTCACATGTAAATCCATCTGGTTCTGGGGAGTTTTTCTTAGGGAGCTGATTAATGACTTGTTCTATTTCTTTTTCTAAAATGGGACTATTTAAGTAATTTATTTCCTCTTCTGTTAATCTGAGCAATCTATATTTTTGTAGATATTCCTCCATTTCACTTAGGTTATCAAATTTATTGGCATAAAGTTGGGCAAAGTAACTCCTGATTATTTCTCTAATTTCCTCTTCATTAGTGGAAAGTTCTCCCTTTTCATTTTTGAGGCTAACAATTTGATTTTCCTCTTTCCTTTTTCTAATCAAATTAACTAGAGGTTTATCTATTTTGTTGGTTTTTTCATAAAACCAACTTTTAGTTTTATTTATTAATTCAATAGTTTTTTTACTTTCAAGTTTATTAATCTCTCCTTTTATTTTTAGGATTTCAAGTTTGGTATTTGATTGGGGATTTTTAATTTGTTCTTTTTCTAGCTTTTTTAGTTGCAAGCCCAATTCATTTATTTTCTCTTTCTCTATTTTATGCAAATAAGCATCTAGAGATATAAAATTTCCCCTTATTACTGCTTTGGCTGCATCCCACAAATTTTGGTATGTTGTCTCATTATTGGAACTGGTTTGAAGCATTTCATTATTGAAGAGAGCCATGTCCATCAGAATTGATCATCATATAGTATTGTTGTTGCTGTGTATAATGATCTCCTGTTCTGCTCATTTCTCTCAGCATCAGTTCATGCAAGTCTCTCCAGGCTTCTCTGAAATCATCCTGTTGGTCGTTTCTTACAGAACAATAGTACTCCATAACATTCATATACACGGCCTGGCTTCTTAACACTGCATAGTCACTGTTCTGTGGGAAGAGTTCTTAGATCACTAGGTGAAGTAATTAACTTTTGGTAGGAGTTTATAAATTGAAAACTTTCACAGAATGTAAAACTATATTGAATTCTACAGTCTTAGAATTTTAGATTTAAAAAGATAGGTAAAGAACCCATAATCCAACTGAGGTTAAGCAGATTCTCTAATTCAGACAATTAATTAATTAATGTGATAAGAACCAGAATGAGAACCCAAGTTTCCTGAATTCCTGACTATCAAGATCTTTCTACCATGTGAATCTTTTAGATTTTTCTGTGCATCTTTCTTTTTCCACTTAATATTCACTTTCTTTCTAAAATAAACGTTTTTTAAGGTGATAAATTATAAGGCCATGCTGTAATGTCATAACTTTAAAGGCGTAATTTTTTTTTTTTTTTATCACATTTTTTAGGGGTAGGGACGAGAGCTTTAGTCCTTAGTCTGGAGTCATTAAAACCATACTCCCTCTACCTTTCCAAAAGCTTTCCTTGAAATGATTTGCTCATTTTTTATACATAGAAGGAAAATACAACTCTTAAAAAAGGAAGGAAGGAAACAAGCAAGCCCAAGGGAAGGAGGAGAGTAATATTTATAAGTAAGGGAACACATCACCTTCTGAACTTTTTGTAGCTCTGTTCATTTTTTGTGCTTGATAAATTATAACTGTTAGCATCATGAAGTTCTGACAAAATGACTTGGTAGATAAAAGGATGAATGATTGGGCCTAGGAATTCTGATTCTAATCCTACAGCTAAATTGCTCAGCAAATTAAAGTAGTTCACCCAGTCACTTCCTCTTGGTTTCTCTAAAACTCATGGTTGGAAGGAACCTCAAGAAATTATCCAGTCTGTTCCCATTTTCAAATTATATTTTTAAACATTTTTATCTTCAACCTCACTTTAAGATTATCAATCTGCAAAATAGTATAGTGGTAGAAATGTAATGGTGTGTGATGTCCATTTGTGGACAACTTTATTAAAAAAAAAAAAAAAAAAAGTCTGCTTTGTCCAAATGTGTTTGTAATACGACAACAAAAAATTTAACTATCTTAGATGACTTAGAAATTTACCTGCCTGAAAGCCAGGGAGCTGGACTAGGGGACCTTGAAGGTCCTTTTGGATTCCTATCATTTGAGACAGCATTTTCTGTGGCCTACCATTTGTTTCCTGAGTTATCAAGAGTTATTTTAAGAGGTTTTAGCTGTAGTAAAGAAAGCGTAAGTATTTTGCTTTGTATAGGGAAAAGATAATGTAAAAATATCCCATAAAATTAGGGAAATGGAAAGGAATTGTTAAGGATTCTTCAATTGAGGAATTACAAATATTAATTGCCATTTAAAAATATAAATATGTATAGACAGATCAAAAAGATTTTCAGTCTTTTAAAACATCCTGCAGTTTCTATGATTTGGATATTTGTTTCTTAAGAATATAGCAATAGACACAGTTTACTTCAGTAATTGCTAGCTAAAAAAAAAAAAAGTTTTGTCATATTTCTATCCCAGAATCTTAATATGTGATCAAATGCATATAAAGAAACAAAAATTAAATCAAAGAATTGTTTCCTTACCCAAAGCCAGAATTGTATAGATTTTTGAAAAATGTATGTACTTCAGAAAACATTTAATTTATATTAAGACAAATTGATATTTTAAAATTTTTTTCATAATAAGCAAAAATAGATTATTATTTTACTGTCAAAATGTTTTGTTGGTTTTGGAATTTTATAGTTTGAAGCATGTATCAGTTCTCATTAAATGATGGCCTTAAAGCTTCAAAAGCTTTTTTTTGATAAATTTTAATCAAGAAATCAATAATTATTTTAAAAAAATGTTTTAGGACAGGCTCTAGAGATAGACAGAAGTGACAATTCCTGCTTTTAAAGAGCTTTTAATTTCTCTGAGGGAAATAGCATGTACATATGTAGCCTTCATTAGATGGTGGTGCTTGAGTTGAGCTTTCAAAGGTACTAGTTATTCTAAAAGGAAGAAATGAGTTGGGAATGCAGGCGTAGGTGGAAGTTGAAAGTACTTCTTATGTGGGACACAAACAGGCTGGAGTAGCATATTCCTTGACAAGAACTAATTGTATACCAATAGCCTGTATACCAAGGCTAGAAAAGTTAGCATAAGTTCCTACAGAGATGATTCTAGAGATAACTGAGAGTCACCGAAATTAATATTGAGGAGGAGAGTAACATGCTTCAATCCACAAAATAAGAAAATCTGTTGGAAGTGATGTTCTGCACTTCATGGAGGATAGATTGGAATCTGGAGAGGTATGAGTCAGGCAAACCAGTTGAAAATGACACCTTCATTATGAGCATGGGCTACTGGAAAGGTGGCAGCACCCTTGATATAGTGTTCAGGAAGTTTGAAAGGGGTGAGTTTTGGAAAAAGGGAATGAATTCTGTTGTAGAATTAAATTGAGATACTTATGGAATATCCTGTTTTTAATGGTCAATGGACAATTGATTCTTGACTAGAACTCAGGAGAGAGACGAGGACTGTACATTTTGTCATCATCATGGGGATAAATAAATCCATGTAAGCTAATGAAATCATGAGAGTATATAGAGAGAATAATTCATGACAAAGTCCTGGGGTTTTACACCCAACAGTTAGGAGGGAGGATAAGAATGATGTTACAATAAAGGACACCAAGGAGTGGTCAGACAGGTAAGAAGAGAAACAGAAAACACTCAAGAAAACCCAGAGAAGAGAGAATATTTAGTTGGAGAGAGAGTAGACAATAGGGTCAGAAATGCTGCAGAGAGAGGTTAAGGAGGACTGAGAAAAGGTCATCAGATTTATCAATTAAGAGACCATTGGAAATTGATAATTTAAGATCCAAGCCTTCTAGCTAGATTGTAATGTGGCCTTGGGTTAACCCATTTCATCTGTAAAATAAGGAAATTGCACCAGAATCCCTTCCAGATCTCTCCATGAGCCTGTGACCATATTACATGTCTGTTCTATCCAGATATATGTAATTAAAAATAAAATGCTGTAATGTATACAAGGTGTGATTCAGTTAATGAGGTTGGCTTAAAAAAAATTGAATTTCGATATCATAATCTTTTTGAACCCTGTATTTTATGTCACATACTTCTGTAAGTTTCAGTTTTGTTGCAAATGATATGAATTTCTCAGATTGCTGTAACCTACTTTGTTCACCAGCTTTGGGATACACACTTGGGACAACGATCCGTCAGCAGGGAGGATATTCAAAGGTCATTCTTGGCACCTTGAATGTAGCAGGTCTTCATACAGGTTGAATTAAGCATACCTCTGGGTATTTCAAAAGTATTTCCAAAAGGAATCGCAAAAATATTTTAATGTTTCGAACTAGAGTGGGATCTATAAGCTTATAGGATCGGAAGATACCTGTTTGAAGGGGGGGAGGGATAGCACAAACTCACGTTTCCTGGAATGTCTTTTTACGTGCATTTGCTGTTCTGTTGACCCATTTCTAAGGAGGTTTTTGTTTTTTTTTGTTTGTTTTTTTAATGGCATGAGCTTGCCTATCTCATTTGTGGGTAGTGTTTGTGTTCATATGGTCTTTTGCCAGTAGAGGGCAGTATTGTAAAGTTAAATCCGGCTTTTTGAATTTATTGCATCTCAGATTAGTTTATAATCCATTTCTATGACCAAACTAACTTTACACTTCACTGTAAATCAAATTGTGTTTCTCCGTGGGATGCACGTTTGCAGATATTTTATATAGATAAAGGAACTTAAGTTTATCCTGCCTTGGGCTCTTGAAAATCCCCTTGCCAGCATCTCTTCCTTTTGGTTGGGAGGAGGGGCAGGGGCCTTGGAGACCCTGATTTAACACCGAGTTGCAAGTGTTTAAACTCCTGTCCGTTCTTCGGCTGTCCGGTGGGGCGGGAGTAGAGGGATCCGGGGGTGGAGGGGAGGGCTTGCAGGAGGCGGTGGCCTAGCTAGCGGATTCCAGGCTCCGTTGCCCCCTCCCCCCACTCCCTTCCCGCCCCAGGGCCGGGCCTCCGCCCCGCCTGCCCCCGGGCCTTTGTGTCCGGCAGCCCCCTCTCTTTCCTTTGCGGCTAGGTCCGGAGACGAAGGAGATCCGGAATTTTGCAGGTGATGGGAAAATAGTCTTTGGAAGGAGTGGGGTGCCTCCCAGGCCTGGACCCGACGGTGCTCCCCCGCGGCCGAGGTGGCTTTTTAGTTAGACTTTACTTAGCCCACTGGCTGGTCGGCCTCCCTGGGTCAGGCCTTAGGGGCCACGAGCCTCCGGGCCGCCGCTTGGAGTGGGGCTCCTGGAAGTCGAGCCTAGCCGGCAGGCCCCACTGCTGAGCATGCTCAGTGGGCGCTCGGGCAGGCGGGGGGAGGGGCGGGGGGGCCACGGAGGCAGCCTGGGCAGTCGGGCCCGCGGCGCTGGACGAGCTAGCTAGCGCGGCCTCAAACGTAAGCACATGGGCGCCCCCGACCCCACCGTACAATCCCCGTACTGTTTTTTCTTTTTGGCTGAATTTGGCAATCTCATTGGGATTCGGAAGACAATTGGGGTATCAGGCTATTCTCCACCCCCCAACCCCACACTGCGGGTTACCGAAGCGGACCCATCCCTGAGGAACTGCCGAAGAGTGGGGGTGGGGCGGCCGCGGCCGGAGCGGGAGGAGGAAGGGGGGAGAATTGGAAGAGGGCGGTTCCGGTGCTCTCTCAGCCAATAGCTGCCGCTGTTCTCGGCATATATTATACGCTGAGACTGGAAGACCAGGTCTTCAGTCGAGTGAGGGAGCAGAATCTGGCTGCATCTCTGTGAGAGTTCTTGTTGCAGCAGAGTCCAGCAACAGCTCCCTCCCAGATCCACAACGCCTCGCGGCCACAGGGTTTTTTGTTTGTTTGTTTGTTTTTATTTTTTTTTAAAGCAGAGCAGCAGCTGTCTTTTCTGCAGAAAAGGCCAAACGATTTTACCTAGCTCGAGCGAGGAGCCTGGCATTGCATTTTATTTTTCGTGGTGATTTTTTTTTTTGGCTGCAATTGCATGAAAGCCCAATGGTGTAGATCAGTGGCAATGGATCTAGGAGTTTATCAACTAAGACATTTCTCGATCTCTTTCTTGTCGTCTTTACTGGGCACTGAAAACGCCTCTGTGAGACTTGACAGCAGGTAAATGTTGACTGTGATAGGATATAGTTTACTAGCGAATTGCTCGTAATAATGCAGGTGAATATTTTTAGTGTCGATTCCTTTGTCCATTGCATTGGATGATGCTGAGAACTGCAGTGACATGTAGGGATTTTTTGGAGCATTTTTGAGTGGCCTTTCCCTCTTAGGTCTTTAGTTTTGGGGAATTGGCTTTCCCAGCATTATGTAATTTAGCTTTTTGTGGCTTACTGAAAGGGAGAGGAGCAAAGAGATTATTGCTTTGCACTTCATGCAGGCATTTTAGCGAGAAGAATTAAGAGAAAAGGAATATCATGAGATTTGTGTGGTATTTTAAAATGATTGAGTTAGTAATGGTTGTTTTTTTTTTCCCCCTCTCCCTAGCTCCTCTGGTGCAAGTGTGGTCGCTATTGACAACAAAATCGAACAAGCTATGGTACGTAATGTATTGATTAATATAAATGCAGTCCACCACGGCATATTTAAATTACAGGGAGCTCCACTAGAATCGAGAGCTGTTGAGGGTCGAATTGGTGCATCCATTTTTCACGGTGGTGTGGGTTATTGCCGGGCGAACCATTTAAGATCCACGTTTTGCCAGCTTAGTCCTTCCATAGCCCGCTGGGCGGATGGAAATGGGGCCCTCTGCTTCTTTTATGTAAGGATTTTACATAACGTGGGATCCTCCTCCGACGGAAGGGGAATAAGGCCCCGCGCCTGGGAGTGTTATTTTGTAGCTTGCCGGCTCCCCTCCCCTGGAGCGGGGCTCTGGATCGGCCCACCGGTATGGGGTCTGCAAGAGCCGCGTGCAGCGCCGTGCCCTTCAAAAGCATCTCCCCCCGCCAGGCCCCCACTCTGTCTGGAGCAATCTGAGAAAAGTTTGGTTTTCTGAGGCTGTGCTTGATTTTCTCCTATTTTTTTATTTCCGCCTCGACTGTTCTTTGTTATTGGAGCAGCGCCTGTGGCTCTTCTCACGGGATTCTCTGCCCACTGTTGCTAGGCAAACTCGGAACCTTTAATTCGGAGCTATAAATATCTCGTGCTCCTATTGGCTCCGCTGTCTGCCCAGGTTTCTGTGACGTAAGGCCTAGTCACGAAACGGGAGTGGGGAGGGAGGTGGGGAGGGAAATGCGGCAACATGCTCGGTCGGAACTAGCTGCAGCCGGCGCTCGGAGGAGGAGGAGGCGGGGGCGGCCGGAGGCTGCCGGCGCGGCTGCCGGGCTTGGGGGCGGGGCGAGCCGAGCTCCGGGACCCCCGCGGCCAG
>JAJPUD010006104.1:88225-117450 GCA_023553655.1 Myrmecobius fasciatus | reverse complement strand
ATGGACATGGCTCTCTTCAACAATGAAATGTTTCAAACCACCTCCAACTGTTCACTGAAGAAAGCCATATACACCCAGAGAGAGGGATGTGAAATGTGGACCACAACATAACATTCTCATACTCCTTGATTGATGTTTGCTTACATCATGTTTCCTTTATCTGATATATCATTTGTGTAGACAAGATTTTTCTTGCACAACAATGACAAGTTTGGAAATATGTATACATATATTCGATTTGCCAATATTTTAACATAATTAACATGTAGTGGATATCCTGCCATCTAGGGGAGGGGTGGGGAGTTGGAGGGAAAATTTGTAACGGAAAGCTATGTAAGGGTTATTGTTGAAGAATTACCCACACATATGTTATGCAAATAAAATAAAAAAATAAAATTAAAAAAATAAATAAATAAATAAATAAATAAATAATGTCTCTAAACAAAAAAAATTAAATGGAGAAGGAATGATGAAATGCAGGTAAATGTTTTGCAACCAGCTTTCTGGGGAATGGGGCGGGGGGAAGAAATGTACCACTGCATTTAAATTTCTATCATGCATCATTAATATTTTTCCATCACTTTCTTAAGTCTAGACAATCAACCGAACAATAAATAAAGTTCTGATTTGTAACATTTGCAGATTTCCAAAGTTTAAATTGTTCTCACTGAAAATTTAAGCATCTGTTCTAGCAGGCTCTAGCACACCCCTGAGAAAGAGTTGTATTAGTATTTGATGATTGACTAGACATGGGGATGGTGGATTGGACAAAGTAAAGCAGAACTGGTGATTTTCAAGTTTTGAGGTCAATTAATTAGGCTGGTGGTTTTCAGCCACCCAAAGATTGGCAAGTCCTTTTCATGGAGTCTACTAAGTAAAAATTATTAATAATACCAAGATATTTCAACTTCTGACACAGTAAATATTGATAGATATGACCTATATAAGCAAAAGCTCTTTGGGGTCTTTAATAATTTTAAGAGTATACAAGAAGCAGGAAACTGGAAACTGAGTGGATGCCCATCAGTTGGAGAATGGCTGAATAAGTTATAGTATGTGAATGATATGGAATATTATTGTTCTATAAGAAACAAGCAGCAGAATGATTTCAGAGAGGCCTGGAGAGACTTGCATGGACTGATGCTGAGTGAAGTAAGTAGAAACAAGAGAACATTGTACATAGCAAGATTATACAATGATCAATTCTGATGGACATGGCTCTTTTCAACAATGATTCAGGCCTGTTCCAATGATCTTGTGATGATGAGAATCATCTACACCCAGAGAGAGGATTATGGGAACTGAGGTTAGATTACAACATAGCATTTTCACTCTTTTTATTGTGGTTTGCTTGAATTTTGTTTTCTTTTTCTTTTTTTTTTAATTTTTTGATCTGATTTTTCTGTGCAGCAAGATAATTGTATATATATATATATATGTATGTATATATTGGATTCAACATATATTTTTTCTCTTTCTTCTCTTTTTTTAAAATTAAAGTTGTTTAATTTTCAAAACATATATTTTTACCATGTTTAACATATATTCGATTACTTGCTTTCTAGAGGGAGAATTGGAACACAAAGTTTTTCAAGGGTCAATATTGAAAAAATTATCTTTGCATAGGTTTTGAAAATTAAAAAGCTTTAATAAAAAAGAGTATAAAGGAGTCCTGAGACCAAAAAGTTTGAGAATTCCTGATTTAGGTCCTTTCTTCTTATTTTTGGTTATGGACAACTGGGAAAAGCTCTCTTGGTGAGCTCCTATAGATCTCACCATGCCACTAGTAGTAGTTACTCACAGGTAGGCATAATACCCATGAAGAAACAATCAGTTTGTATAGAATTGTTCTTGTGAACTTGCACCATAAAATAATATTCCTTGTGAAAGCAATCAGTAAGATAAGATTCTTAATCTTATCCTTTGACAGATAGTCTGGTGAAGTTTATGGATTAGAGAATTTTGAGCTGAAAACAAAAATTGAATTTAAAACAATAAAATAATAAAACTGATTTTGTTTTTCTTGCTTTCTCAGAAAAAAGGGGATGGAGAAGGAGATGAGAGTGGAGACAAAATTCAGAGCTGAAAATAAAATAAAATTTAAAAAAATAAAATAATAATAAAAAATGAAGTTCAAGATGGCAGATTAGAAACAGTCACTCAATTCAACTTTCCTAATATTTCCCTCTAAACAACTTTAAAATAATCCTTCAAATCAAATTTTGGAGTGGCAAAGGCAGCAAAAACCAAAAACAAAATAAGGAGAGATCTTTTCTGATCTATGAAAACTTAAGAAGTAGTCAGGAAAAATCTGTAACATCCAGGTGGAAATCTGGTCTCTTCACATATATGGTAGAAGCAGCAGTAGCAGCAGCTTCAGGAACTCTCAGCACAGAAACAGTGAGGAGGTTGAATCAGAAAAAAGATTATAGATGTTTCTTTGCAGGCACTGGGTACAGCTGGCACTGATTGACAACTCTATTGCCCATGCATAGTTCCGGATCACAGCTCCAGGGCAGAGAGGAGTGCTGGTGGTCAACCACAAGGGAGCAGGGGTACTGGTCAAAGTTCCAAAACCAAAAGGAGCACTAGGACTTGTGGCTGCAAGGGACCAGAAATCCTTCTTGGATAAAGACTAGTGGCCACACCTCTCCCAGAATCATACCACCTTGGAAACACCAAAAACCTGCAGACCCTTCAGAACTAGCTATGAAAATAATAACAGAAAAAAATATGAAACTTGACAGAGTGCCTCCCCCCTTTAGGTTAGCAGAGCCCAACTTTAATAAAAAGTTAAAAGTCAAGAAATAGGTTAGGAAAATGAGCAAACAACAATAATGACAAAGAAGAATTTGATTATAAAAACCTACTGCAGTGGCAAGGAAGACCAAAACATAAACATAGCAGAGAACAATGTGAAAACAGCTACCAAAAAAGGCTCAAAGAAAAATGCTAATCAGACTCAGACCCAACAAGAGTTGCTGGAAGAGTTAAAGAAAGTTAAAAGTGGTAGAAAAAAAAATGAGAAAAAAATGAGAATGATACAAGAAAAACATGAAATGAGAGTTAACAGGTTGATTTTTTTAAAAAGGCACAAAAATATTGAAGAAAACAATGCTTTAAAAATTAAAAAAAAACAAAAATTGTTTAATAGTAAAAGAGGAACAGAAATTAATAGAAAAAAAGAGCTCCTTAAAAAGGAAAATAAATCAAATGGAAAAGGAGGTACAAAAATTTACTGAAGAAAATCTGTAACAGAAAGCTATGTAAGGGTTAATGTTGAAAAATTACTCATACATATGTTTTGCAAATAAAATAAAATTTAAAAAAAAAGAAAAAAAGAAAAAAGAAAAAAAAGTACTCCCAATCTGATAAAAAGTTTGCAATGTTTAGGTAAATCTAAATATTAAGGAAAAATCAGATGGTAGTGATATATTAAACATGACATGCTAAAAAAAATTACTGAAGAAAACAACTATAAAAAAAAAGCAGAATTGGGCAATGGAAAAAGAGGCACAAAATCTCGCTGAAAAAAAATTTCTTAAAAATTAGAATTAGGCAAGTCCAAGCTAATGACTCTATGTATCATCAAAAAAGAATAAAACAAAGTCAAAAGAATCAAAAAGCAGTAGAAAATGTGAAATATCACATTGGAAAAACAACTAACTTGTAAAAATAGATTCAGGAGAGATAACTTAATAATTATTGGGTTGCCTGAAAACCATCATTAAAGAAAGCACATGGACATGATATTTCAAGAAATTATCAAGGAAAACTGCCCCAATATCTTAGATCCAGAGGGTAAAATTAAAATTGAAAAAAAAATCCACTTATCATTTCCTGACAGAGATCTCAAAATGAAAACTCCCAGGAATATTATAATCAAATTCCAGAGCTCCCAGGTCAAGAAAAAAAATATTACAAGCAGAAAGAAAGAAACAATTCAAATATTATGAACTTATAGGCAAGATCACATAAGATTTAGTGGCTTTCACTAAATTTAGAATTTATTAATTTGGAATGTTTGAATATTTGGGATATCCAAATGTGATATTGGGATTTGGAATATGATAATTTGGAGGGTTTGGAATGGGATAATCCAGAAGGCAAAGGAGTTAGGATTATGGCCAAGAATTATTTACCCAGAAAAAAATTGAATGTAATGGAAATTCAGTGAAATTGAGAATTTTCAAGCATTCCTGATGAAAAGACCAGAGATAAATAGTAAATTTGACATTAAACCAGAGGATTCAAAAAAAGCATACAAAGATAAACACAAAAGAGTAATCATATGGGTTTCCCTAAAGTTAAACTATTTACATTCCTGTATGGGAAGATAAACATATAACTCCTAAAAACGTCATCATTATTATGGCAGTTAAAAGGAGTTTATACAGAAAACATAAATATGAGTCAATTATGTTGGCATGATTGCAAAAAAAAATTTAGAGGAGAAAGAGGGATGCATGGGAAAAGGGAGAAGGAAAAATAAAACAGGAAATTTTTCTCTCATTAAAGAAGCATTCATGAAACTCCCACATGACTCTGACCTAAGGTGACAATCAGAAGATCTCTTGAGAGATTATCTTACCATCCACTCAATATTCATCTTCCTTCTTAGTTCTTTTTCTCTCTTAGGATCTCCCCAAAGGAGAAAAAAAAAGTCAAAGGCTATGACCACACAGTTTTTTGATGAAGAAATCAAAACTATATATGGCCATATGAAAAAGGGAAATAATTTATTTTAATAATTTTTGCCACTTAATAGTGGCAAAGAACTGGAAACCAAAGGAGTGCCCACCAATTGGGAGATATCTGAACAAATTATGATTTATTAATATGATGGAGTACTATTCTACCATAAGAAATTATAAAAATGATGGTTTCAGAAAAAACCTGGGAAGATTTACATGAATTGATATAAAGTGAAGCAAGTAGAACCTGGAAAACAATTTATAAAGTAACATCAGCCCTGTAAAGACAAATAACTTTGAAGGATTTAAGAACTCTGATCAATGTAATGTCCAATCACAATTCTAGAGGGCTGATGATGAAACAGACTACCTTCCTTCAAAATGGACAAGTAATAGATTCAAGATGCAGAACGAGTAGCCAATGTGGAAATTTGTTTTGCTTGACTATATATATTTGTTACAAGAGTTTCATTTTTCTTTGTCTTTTCCCAATGACAGGAGGGAAGGTAGAAGAAAGAAAGTTTATTAATTTTAAAAATAAAGTTTAAGAGGGAGAAAAAAAAGAGAAAGATCCCAAAAAAGGATCCAACAGATGAACCAATCAGACTACTTCCAGTGACCGAGCTCCATCTTTCTTGAAGCAACACGGAACAATTTGTTAATTGATTTTATCTTTCTTTGAAGGGCACCCTTCAAAGGAATCTAAAATCAATTAATAAATTTATTCAGGGTCCCCCCAAAATTTATACAAAACAATTTTTTCACATCAATCAGGGGACATCATTTCTACATTCCCCTACATTTCCAATGGAATAGAACAGCATTTGTAGTGCTTTCTAGTATAAATAAAGTTATAGATTAACAGAGGGACCTCTGTTCTTTCCCAACAACCAGTCTGGATGGCAGTAAGTGAGTCCTGAGCCAAGATGTAGTACTGTGAACAGCCTGAGGCCCTGCTGGCTTTCACTTCTGTTTTCCAAAGGACAGATTCTCCACAGCAGTGTGTGTATCCAGAATGGAAGGGCAAGCCATTAGTTTTGCTAGCCATGTTTGTGTACATGGGCAATAAACCAATTAGCACTGTCAAATACAATGAGTGATTGTATAGATTGTTTTTAAAAATAAGAACCAACAAATATGTAGAGCTTACTATATCCCAGGCACTGTGCTAAGTGCTTTATAATTAATTGTTCCCTTATTTGATCCTCACAAGTCTGAGAAGGTACTATTATTACCTCCATTTACAGATGAGTGAACTGAGGCAAACAGAAATAATTGATTTGGCCAGTGTCAGAAGTCACCTTCAAATGCAGGTCTTCCTGAAAACAAGACTAGTATGCAATCCATTGCACCACCAACTACCTTTAAAATCAAAATCAACTCAATTATTCAAGGATTAATGACTCAGAACTCCCAATTCCTTCTTCTTGCTGTCCCATTTCTACTGATTTATCCTACTTTTTAGAGCCTGTATAGAAATTTTTTTTAAATATTCAAATAGGAATGTTAGTATTTGTTAGCTATTCAGGTAAAAGGTTTAAATACAGAAGGAATTTAAAATTAGTAGGCCCAAATCATCACTTGAAGGTTTAAGTTACACATGCTAACCAAGTTCTCCCATCATAGGTTGCAAAATTAATAATAACAATTTAATTGTTAAAAGATTTTTTTGATTTCAGAGAGGCCTGGAGAAACTTGGAGGAGCTGATGCTGAGCAAAGTGAGCAGAACCAGGAGATCATTATACACAGCAACAACAAGACTATATGATGATCAATTCTGATGGACATGGCTCTCTGCAACAATGAAATGTTTCAAACCACTTCCAATTATTCACTGAAGAAAGCCATATACACCCAGAAAGAGGGATGTGAAATGTGGACCACAACATAACATTTTCATGCTCTTGATTGATGTTTGCTTGCATTGTGTTTCCTTTCTCTGATTTTTTTTTCTTGTAGATATGATTTTGCTTGCACAACAATGATAAGTGTGAAAATATGTATACATATATTTGATCTGTCAAGTATTTTAATATAATTAACATGTAATGGATATTCTGCCATCTAGGGGAGGGGTGGGGACTAAGGAGGAAAATTTTGTAACGGAAAGTTTTGTAAGGATCAGTGTTGAAGAATTAGCCATACATATGTTTTGCAAATAAAAAGTTTTAATAAAAAAATACATATATAAAATAAAAAAGACTTTTTGAGACTTCTTTTAGACTTTTAGACTTCCATAACTGGTGTATTTTGGCATGTCTACAGGCCTTCAATCTGTGACTTCTTTTCTCAGTTCATCCCTTGCTGAATCCCATTCCTGTTTTATTCTTATTTACCTGTTTCCATTTACACGATGCTGGATGGAGCTGGAGAACAACAAACCAACTTATGTTTTTTAACTCACTGGGGCCCTCACTATATATAACAGGGCATTCTTTCCACTATTCCCTGAAAATCTGTCCCACTCACCATGCTGGCTGTTCCTTCCCTATTGCCTGCAAATATGTTCAAATCTTTATTAAAAAAAAAAGTGACTGTCATCTGTGATCCCATCATCCCAGATCAATGTCATCCTATATTTCTCATCCCTTTCTCAGAGAAACTCCCTGAAAAAGCTATGTTCATTGCTTTCCTTCTCTGACTCTTCCAAACCTTCTATAAGCTGGTTTCCACCCATGTCATTCAGTTCAAATTGCTCTTAAAAATTACCACTGCATTCAATTGCCATATCTCATGGGTTGTTCTTCGATTTTCATTTTTCTCAATCTCTCTGCAGCCTTTGACATTGGCCTGTCATTTTTTGTATCACTTGTTTAAACATTTTCCCCAAGCAAGGAATCTATTTCAGAAATCAATATTTCTTCAGAAATAATACTGAAAGAACACACCCAAGTAAGCCATGGAGGTGTTGAGGTGGTACAGTGGATAGAACAGAGGGAAGAGGATCTATGTTCAAAGATGGCCAGAGACACTTACTAGCTGTGTGACCCTAAGCAAGTCACTTAACTTAACTTTATTTGCCTCAGTTTCCTCATCTGTCAAATGGGTTGGAGAAGAAAATGGCAAATCACTCCACCATCTCTGCCAAGAAAACCCCAAATGGGATCACAGTCAGACCCTATTGAAATGACTCAACAACAATAAAAGAGGACTCTGCAATATTCCCCTATAACTGTGGGCAACAAGAGTCCTACTGTAGCGGGTACATTCAGCCAAGAAATCTAGTATTGGTTTTCCAGAGGTAAATCGATAAATAAAAATAGAAATTACTCTAGATGCCTAAAGGAATACAAAAAACTCATAAACTCCTCCCCCCACAAAGTATAATGAGGAGTGATGATGTGGATGTCCTACTGGGCCAGACAGCAGAAGCTTAGTGACAATTATTTTTAATTATTTTTTTGCAAAAAAACCCCGAGGTATATAACTCTATAGCCTATCAAGAGGCTGGTTCTCTGTAAAATGAGCAAGGACAACCTATACCAGGATTAGATCAAAATATTCTTGAAATGGGGTCATATTTGGAGAATGAATGATGGGACCCAGTAAATAGAATTTATGCTGTCTGTAGTGCAGAAAACTTAAATTCAATCCAACATCAATCATTTGCTAGTTGTGTAGCCCTAGTCACAATCTTGCCTCAGTTTCCTCACCTGTAAAAGGAGGTAATAATAGCATTTATTTAACAGGATTATTGGGAGGATCAAACCAATCTTTCATGTGACTTGCAAACTTTCATGTGTTTGCAAACCTTAAAACATTATAAAAAACACTAGCAATCGTATTGTACAATACTCTCTGGCATGTAACTCATGTGTCGGGTGCATTTGCATAGGATGATTTTAGGTTTTGTGCCTTCCCATTGTTAATAATTTCTCATTTATCCTATACATAACTTGCTTGGCATATATTTGCTCACTTGTTTTTCCCTTTTAAATTGTAGGCTCCTTGAGGACAGGGGTTGTCTTTTGCCTCTTTTTTGTATCCCCAATGCTTAGCACAGTGCCTGGAATATAATGAGCAATTGACAGATATTTATTGATTGATTGGTTGCTGCTTAGTAGTGTATAATACTTTTCACTTGGGGCTGGGATTTTTGGGGGAACTATTAGTAAAACTCTGGGGAAGAAACATGTCTGACTCTGTGCTCCCACGGACTATATTTTCCATGAAGTTTTCTTGGCAAAGATACTGGAGTGGTTTGCCATTTCCTTCTCTAGGCAATCAGGGCAAACATGGATTAAATACCTTGCCCAAGGTCACATAGCTGAATTTAAACTTAGCACTTCCAAAAAATAATAATAATAATAATAAACTTAGCGCTTCCTAACTCCAGGTTCAGTGCTCTATCCACTCAGCTACCAACTTCTTCACATGTGAAATATTAATTTGCAAAAATGTTCATACATTTCATGAAGACTTTAACAATAGAGCATTTTTGCTGACTTTTATAGTTATAATACAATCACTATAATGACAGTTAAAAATGAAACTTGGTAAAAAAAAATACATATATATATATATTGCTGGTGTTAACAAAATCTACCTTTTGTATTTGTTTATGTAAGTAATTTAAAAGGCCACATGCAACCATATACATCCCAAATATCATGCTGGAAGCCCTCATTCTTCAGACAAAGAAATAAAACCCCAAATAAGTAGAGTAAAATTCTCAGCTTTAATTTCTTAAAACTAGGATATAATATAGTTCTTCTGTTTTGCCTTCTACCTTCTATTATCCCAAATCAAACTATACTAATAATAATGGCCAGCATTTATATAGCATTTAAGATCTGCAGAGACTTTACATATATCATCTTGAATCCTCATAATAAATCTAAGAAGTGACTACTATTGCTATTCCTATTTTACAGATAAGGAAACTTAGACTGAAAGAGATAATTGGCTTGCCTGGGCTAACACCACTAAGTGACTTTAGTGGGAGATGTATTCAGGTTTTCCCAACTATATATCCTTATCCTCTGCTCAGCTTTCCTACCTCCAATTTCTTCAGAAGTTCCAAAATAATAATTCTTTAAGTCTGGGACCAATACCTCTTTTCACCTCTGCCCCTAAAACTCCCTATTTACCCATTCTGATTCCTCCAGACCTTCTCATCAGTTGAGCAAACTTATGGTCTTTGAAACCTTCTTTGACATTTAATCCTGCTTTCTTTCTGACTATTTATTTACAGAAACTATCCTGGAGATACCGAAATTAGTGTCATCTATTGAGGCTTTTAAATTGAGAAAAGATAATCAGTGTATTAAGGTAGATGTAACTTTGCTTAAATTAAATATTTGAAACTAAATACTTAGATAGTGGAAAATCCATTTCTTCTTTCAGTATTGATGGATTCAGGAAAAAAAAAAGAGAGAAAATATATATTTTTTTGGAAAAGAGCAGTTTTAACAAGCAAAATCATATATCATGTTCCCAGAGCAGCTGATTATAGAATTTTAGAGCTGAGGTGTGTGTATAAGGGAGTAAGGGGTGTAGATGAGGAGGAAAGACCCCGCCTTAGACAAAAAATGAATGTATTTGGACGTATGTGATCAATAAATTATTACAAGCTAGCTCAATCAACATAAATCAAGCAGTTGTCAGAGAATAGATGTTTGCTCAGGACAGCAGATTATAACCCATTGAGCATGCTTTATATAGTTCTGTATTTGGCAATGAGGTAGCAAAGTGGAGAGAGAACTGGGCCCGAGATCAACAATACCTGAATTGAAATCCAGCCTCGGACATTTCCTAGGAAGGCATTTAATCCTATTTGTCTCAGTTTCCTTCTCTATCAAATGAGCTAGAGAAGAAAATAGCAAACTACTCTAGTATCTTTGCCAAGAAAACCCCAAATGGGGTCACCAAGAGTTAAATATGACTGAACAACAACTCCAACTGGGTACTGTTTAAAGAGCTCAGCCCAAATGTCCCAAAGGTGCTAGAGTGAGCCATGGACTTAGGGCTCCCTTGTATGGTCACTACTGTGGACTTGGGTAGATCTAACACATTTGGGAGAGACAATATGGTATTGTGGAAAGAGGACCAGAACTGGAACCAGAAATTCTGATCCTATCCTTGGTGGCGTTGGACCAATCTCTCTTTTCATCTCTCTAGAATTGTTATCTCACCAGTGAGATGAGGCAGTTGGACTTGAGGGTCCCTAAGGCTCCTTCCAGATCATCTGCTGGATTCTGCTGAAGGAGAGTAGAGTTGGCAAATCTTGGAGAGCTTCATTTGTCTAAAGGAGGCAAAGGCTAGGGAGAAATGCAAATAAAATCGGGGACCCCAAAGTTTTTCCTCTAGTCATCTTCCTAATTGAGACAACCTGGAATAATGAAACATTAAGAAAAAATGATCTTGAAATGTCCTTTGATTTATTCAGCTGATCTCTTTGCATCCCATCCAGGAGACTTGGTTTCTGGCTTTTCTGAATGACCCCACCCCCAACCAAGAGGTCAATGATTAAAAGAAAGGCCCATATGTATCAGAATATTTACAGCAATACTTTTCATGGTAACAAAGAACTAGAGACAAAATCAATTCCCATTGATTGGGAATGGCTAAACAAGCTGTGGCTTATGAATGTAACAGAGCATGGCTGTGCTAATAGAAATGATGAGCAAGATGAATACAGAGAAGGATTGGAAGATTTATATGCATTGATGCAAAATGAAACAAAAAGAAACATCTACATGACTACAACAATAAATAAAATAAAAATAAAGCAACAAATCAATTAAAACAACAATGTAAAATTATAATAATAATAGTATTTGTAAGAGTTTTCCAGGAAACAACCTCTTGAAATAGATACTTTGATTATTCCCATTTCACAGATGAGGAAAATGAGACAAACAAGTTAAGTGACTTCCCCAGAGTCACCCAGCTGGTAAAGGAGGTCAGATTTGAACTCATCTTTCTGATTCTAGACCTGGTACTCTGTCCTATGACCAATCTAGGGGCCCAATAAAAGAGATGAAAAGATAATTTCTTCCCTTATCCTTTTCTTTGAAAATATGGGGATCAATGGGTGTAGAATACTGTTCTTGATATGTTGGTTTTTTGCTGAATTTTTCCTTCACTTTTTTTTAATTCTTAAAAAAAAAAAAAACAACCTTTTTTTTTTTAAATTCTAAGGAATCACTTTCTTGGAGGCAGGAGGGGAAGGCTACAATTAAAAATGATGATGAAAAAACAGATATCAATAAAAACTTATTCTGAATCCTTTTTAAAAGAACTGTTCAAGTTTCTCCATCAAAATGCTCTTCACATTATTGAGAAGAGTACTGATCTCTTTGTGGCTCCAAGAGCCCCTTTTTTACACAATCTAAGCCAAGCCATGTCCTTTCATCTTTCCTCCTGGGACCCATTTCCTGGCCATCCCTTTAATCCCAATCATCCCTCTTCCCAAGACCCTCTTCAATGTTACCACATCCTTTGAAATGTAAACCTATTCTCTAAATTTATCTATAATTAAAAACATTTTTGTTTCATGAGAACATTTTTTCTCCTTTTCCAATTTCTATTTTAAACCTGAATGTTTCACTTCTAGGAGATGTTTGCCCAATTACTAATTTTAGAGGGGGAGAGTCTGAATTTGTGATTTCATTGATAACCGAGGAACTTCCAATGAGAAAGCTCTCGTCCAGCATATATCAAAACCTCTCTGTAATTTCCAGCCTTAAAGTGTTGTTGGATACAATGAAAAAATTTAAATGATTTGCACAGTGTCTTACAGCCAGTCTGGCAAAGGTAGCATTTTAACCCCATTATTCATTTTATTCAGTCATTTTTTTCAGTCACATAGGATTCTTTGTGACCCCATTTGGGGTTCTTTTTTGCAAAGATACTAGAACAATTTGCTGTTTTCTTTTCCAGCTTATTTTACAGATGAGGAAACTGAGGAAAACAGGGTAAAGTGACTTGCCCAGTATCACACAGCTAATAAGCGTCTGAGGCTGGATTTGAACTCATGAAGATGTGTCTCCCTGATTCCATTCCCAGGGCTCTATCCATTATGGCGCCACCTAGCTACCTCCAATGTTCATTACCCAAATTAACATCATAATATTAATAACTAACATTTATATATATTTGATTCTTACATCAACCTTGGGAGGTAAAAGCCATACCAATGACTGTCCAAATTTATTCATTCATATAGTCAGTCATTCAACAAATCTCTTTTGAGTGTCTACTATGTGCAGTGTTTTGATCTGGGTGTGCTTGGAACAAACAATAATGATGAAATAGCCAGCATTTCTATGGTATCTTAAGATTTTCAAAGCTTTCCACAAATATGCTCTCGTTTGATCCTCACAACAGCAACAACATTAGGTGTTGCTAATACTATCCCCATTTTACAAATGAGGAATCTGAGATTAAATGCCTATTCAGAGTTATTCAGCTACTACCTGAAGCAAGATTTGAACTCCTATTCTCCTGATAAGACAGACTTCCCCACTTGCCTGTATACAACTCACAGTGTTACAGAAGAAGATTTTCTGAAAAGAAAAAAGAAAACTAACAAAATCCTTGAATGGAGCATTTACTACTAGTCCCTAAAATCCACATTCTCCCTTCCAAGTCCAATTCCAAGAGGTCTCCCCCAAGAAATAAAGAAATCTTTTTCTCCTGCTTCCTTTCACTATCTTGGCTTTGCCCTTTCAAGCTCACATAGCTCCTAAGAGAGCAGAAGGGAAAGAGAAAATCATATAATAGCACTCTTTCTGTGTTTTAATGTTTACAAAGCACTTTCCTCATAACAGTCTGGTAATGTAGCTAGAAAAAGAATCTTCATGTTTGTTTTGTAGGTGAGAGAATAAATCAATAATCATTTATTAAGCACCTACTGTATACCAGGCACTCAGCTTTGGGAATATAAAAACAAAAGCAACCCTGAGTGCCTTATGTTTAGTATCTGTATGACTCTGGGCAAGTCATTTAAGCCCAATTGCCTTGCAAAACAAAAAAACAGCAATTGAATGGAAAACAAATAATATAGACAGGTTTTTTTTTTTTTTTTTGGTCTTGTTTTTGCTGAGGCAATTGGGGTTAAGTGACTTCCCCAGGGTCACACAGCTAGGAAGTGTTAACTATCTGAGGTCAGATTTGAACTCAGGTCCTCCTGACTCCAGGGCTGGTGTTCTATCCACTATATGAACTAGCTGTCCCTGATGGTTTTTTGGTTTTTTGGTTTTTTTCCTTGGGGGTTTGCTATCAAAAAAGAGGAAAAACTCAAGCCATTAACCCCAGAAGCAAAGTACTCATGATCCCCTATCTAATAATTTGCATAATCATAATTCAAACTAGGTTTTTACTGTCTATAGAGCTAATGTTCTTTCCACTACACCAGCAACAACTATATAAGGCACAATTCCTGCCCTCAAGAAGCTTATAGTCTAGTAGAGGAGATAAAACATGTACATACTAATAACTGACTAATTTCTTAAGGTTTTTTGTTTTGTTTTGTTTTGTTTCACACTGAGGCAATTGAGGTTAAGTGACTTGCCCAGGGTCACACAGCTAGGAAGTGTTAAGTGATTTGAATTCACTCAAGTCCTCCTGACTTCAGTCAGGGCTGGTGCTCTATCCACTGCACCATCTAGCTGTCCCTTTCTTAAGGTTTTTAAAGCATTTTTTAAATACATATTCCATTTGACCCTCATAACAAAACCATAGTTACCATTAGCCTCATTTTACAGATGAGAAAACTGAGGTTCAGGAAGATTAAATAATTTGTCACAATCACATGGTTCCTATCAGAAGTGAGATTAGAACCCAGGTTTTTAAGTCCATCATTCTCCACTTTATCAAAGAAATTAAGGCCATGTATGACATGTGAAAAATGCTCTAAATCATTGTCAGTTAGACAAATGCAAATTAAAACAACTCTGAGATATATATATTGCTGAGGCAATTGGGATTAGTGACTTGCCCAGGGTCACACAGCTAGACAGTGTTAAGTGTCTGAGGCCATATTTGAACTCCGGTCCTCCTGATGTCAGGGCTGATACTTTACCGACTGTGTCACTTAGCTGCCCCAGGAAAAGAAAAATATGAGCATAGAATATATCTGTTAATGACTGGGAGAGAATATTCTTTACGAGGCATTCCTTTTTTTATGTATACATATTTCCATTCTTATCATGCTGTGCAAGAAAAATCGTATCTACGTGAACAAAAAAAATCAGAGAGGAAACACAAGAGGCACTCCTTAGATTAGAAAAAGCAGTTTATTGTTTGTATATTCTATCTTTAATTTATCCCCAGTGCATTTATATATAGAATTTCTCATTGATGTCCCTCCTTTTAGAAAAAGTGACACAGTTGATAGGAATATGGAGCCTTCTGAGTGGGTGTTTTTGGCCACAAACTGAGGCTAGTAGAGAGAATTGGATGAGGAAGCTAAGAAAGGACTAAGATGAAGCTATCCTGTGGGACATTGTGCTAGATGTCCCTGCCATCCATAGGAGGATTGATTGTCTAATTCCTGCTCTGGGACTCTGTATGCTGCGTAATTCCAACAAATGCTCTTTGAAATTCTTTAACTTGAAAAAGCCTACTGGGAAGATCTCAAGAGAGAAGATCTAGTTGTGCTAAGGAGAACAATTTATAAAGCAAATCTGTGCTGAAGTTCATTTGTTTTAGCTTCATTTCAAGTCACTTCCACCACTTGGAGACATCATCTCTGATTCCAAATATTTTAGCATTTAAGCATCCCTTCTGCCAATGACAGCTCTGGAGAAACAATTCCATACAAAGATTTAACTGACAGTGGAACCGGAGCATCATTTCAACATATAAAAGGCAGGACAAACTATTCATTTACTATGATTAGTTACATTCTTAAAAAACATTTTAAAGCCCCGATTCAAAAATCCTGTCAAATTCTTTAAAAAAAAATGTCTGGCAGGGACAGAAATTAAAGAACTCCCTTGCTATACTATTCCTAGGAAAATTGGGTCTGCACTTAAAGCAATTGATTGCTAAGAGCATTGAGCTAATTAGTAATAACCCCCAATTGATAAATGGTCAAAGGATATGAACAATTTTTCAGAAATTAAGGCCCTCTATAGTCATGTGAAAAATGCTCTAAATCATTGTCAATTAGAGAAATGTAAATTTAAACAATTCTGAGGTACCACTCATACCTATCAAATTGATAAATATGACAGGAAAAGATAATGATAAATGTTGGGGGGGGTGAGAAAACTGGAACACTAATGCTTTGTTGGTGGAGTTGTGAATTGATCCAGCCATTCTGAGGAGCAATTTGGAACTATGCCTAAAGGGCTATCAAACTGTGATCCAGAGGTGTCACTTCTGGGTCTGTATCCTGAAGAGATCATAAAACAGAGAAAATATTTCTATTTCTATTTCTATTTATACCTCTTTTTGTGGTGGAAGGAAATAAAAATTGAATGGAAAGCTATCAATTCAGGAATGACAGTAAGTATGGTATATAAATGTAATGCAATATTATTGCTCTATAAGAAATGATCAACAAGCTGATTTCAGAAAAGTTGGGAAAGTCTGAAATGAACTCAATGCTGAGTGAAGTAAGCAGTACTAGGAGTAACAGCAAAATTGTGCAATATTCAGTTATGATACTTAGCTCTTCTTAGCAATGTGGTGATCCAAGACAATTCCAATAAATTTGGAATAGATCTATATCCAGAGGAAGATAAGAGAAATAATTCATTTGGACCCTACTCTATTTCAATTAGTATAAATCAGTTTGATAGAATCATGTCAAAATTCTGTATATAAGGCCCCAGAGCTATGAGCCACAGAGTCTAAATTCATTTACTCAATTACGAAAAGTTAACTAGAGGTCCTCCACCCTTGTTTTTCCTTGTCATGGTGACCAAGTCCAGTGTGTCGGAAATGATCCAACTACATGGAAAAGTCCCCCAAAATGTTTTTATACCTCCAGACCAATCTCTTGCCCAATAGGAGCCAGTGACCATCTCATGACCATTTAGATCACAGACTGTGATAACTTATACTGTTTCCTCCTGCCTAACCCAAGGAGAAGCCTTTTCATCTTGTGTGCAGATATTTCTTACTTCACCCAACTTGTGTTGCTGCTGACATATTATTTTGCTTATTTTAGCTTATGTACCACACGTCAATTGATGGAATTATTCTGTATTTAGTATAACTATTCTTGAAGGTCTGAACATTCAGCCCTATAAAAGTAGGACCCTGGAGGGAGAAGGCATCTCAGATTGTGAGGAAAATCTGAGGTCCTCTTCATGCATGGACCCTTTAATAAAGTGCCATTGTCTCTGACCTCTGCCTCAGTCTCTTTTATTGTAGGTGGGATAATTTTAATCAACCCACAAAACTATGGAGACTGAATGCAGATGGAAGCATATTATTTTCACCTTTTTTTATTTGATTGCTTGCTTTTTCTTTTTTGTGTTTTTTTCCTTTTGTTCTGATTTTTCTTCCACAACTAATATGGAAATATGTTTTTTAAAAATAATTAATAATAACAAACATGGCAGCTAAGTGGCGCCATAGTGCACAGAACAATGGGCCTGCTGTCAGAAAGATTTATCTTCCTGAGTTCAAATCCTTTCTCAAACACTTCCTAGCTGTGTGATCCTGGGTAAGTCACTTCACCTGGGCAAGTCTCAGTTTCCTCATTTGTAAAATGAGCTAGAGAAGGAAATAACAAATCACTCTAGTGTATCTGCCACAAAAACCCTAAATGGGGTTATGAAAAGTCAGATATAATTAAAAATAACTTAACAAAAAAAAAGTATTGACATGCTTTAAGATTTGCAAAGCACTTTACAAATATTAACTCATGAAGATGTAGAATTTGTTACAATTGGGGGCTAAAATATGTGTCATAAATGAATACAAGAACAGAAATACTTTATTAATAAGAAGGTATTCAACATAGGTAAGAAATAAGAATTTCTTTTATTAATTTGTTTAATAAAAGAAATGTACAGATTGAAATATTTAAGTCAATAAAGGAGGTACAATAACAAGAAAATCAGAAGAGAAATCAAATTTATTTTTACATCAACAAGTGTTCTGAATAAAAAAAAAACAAATATTAACTCATTTGTAGGGCACAATAATAAGTATTCATTTTTCTGGAAAAAAAATTAATTTTCCAGGGAAACCCATAAATGTCTATAAGAGTAGTAGGTCTATGCACCCGAGAGACCCTCATAAGTGACACCATCTTTTGGCTTCTGCTCCATTCAGGAAGAGAAAGAAGAGGGCAATGGGTTGAAGAATGGCCAAATGGTGATATATTAATATAATGTAATTTTATTGTGCTCTAAGAAATGATGAATATGAAGAATTCAGAGAATCATGGGAAGATTTGTATGAATTGATCCAGAGGAAAAAATTAGATTTAAAGCTGAAAGAATCCATTAGAAACCATCAAATTCAACTCATGCATTTTATAGATGAGAAAACTGAAGCTCAGGAGCTATGTGAACTTGCACAGCTAGTGTCTGAAACAGAATTTGAAATCAAATCTTATTCCATGTCCAATGCTCCATATGCTATGACACCTGGCTGCCTCAAAAGAATAGAACTGAAAGATTGATGCATACAAAGACAAATACAAATACAAATGTGCAGTCAAACTCAGATTAATTACAATGAGCAGTCTTCATTTCAGAGAAATTAGAAAGAAACATGCCTTTCTTCTTGACAGAGAATGGGGAATCTACGGGTAGAAAACATTGCATACAGGTATATCTCGGAGATAACTATGGGTTCAATTCCAAACCACTGATATGTATATATATAGTCACACTAATATATATATATATGTATATATATACATATAGATAATCACACTAATATATATGTATATATATATATGCATACACATATATATATATAGTCACACTAATGCAACCAAGATTAAAAGAAAAACAGAAAACTAGTTACAATCTTTACAGCAAGGCTTCATTTCTCAAATATATAGAGAACTGAGTCAAATTTCTAAAAACACAAGCCACTCCCCAACTGACAAATGGTCAAAGAATATGAGCAGGCAATTTTCAGACAAATAAATCAAAATTATCTATGAAATGTTCTAAATCATTTTTGATTAGAGAAATGGAAATTAAAATAATTCTGAGATACTAACACACACTCATAAGATTGGCCAGTATTACCAAAAAGGAAAATGATACATACTGGAGATGATGTGGAAAAATTGATTCACCAATGCTCTGTTGGTGGAGCTATGAACTGATTCAACCATTCTGGAGAACAAGTTGGAACTGTGCCCTAAGGGAAACCAACCTATATATATATACCCTTTGATCCAGCAATACCACTAATAGGTCTGTATAACAAAGAAAACAAAGAGACCCACATGTGAAAAATATTTATAGCAGCCCTTTTCATAGTGGCAAAATATTGAAAACTGAGGGGAAGCCTATCAATTGGGGAATGGCTAAAGAAGAATGGTAGATGAATGTAATAGAATACTATTGTGTAATTAGAAATGATAAACAGGCAAATTTCAGAAAAAACCTGGAAAAACTGAACTGATGCAAAGTGAAATGCATAGAACCAAGAAAACATTATACATAGTATTAGCAGCATTGTGTGATGATCAACTATGATTGACTCAGCTCTTCTAAACAACATAATGATTCAAAACAAGTACAAAGGACTAACAAAGGAAAATGCTATACATAACCAAATAAAGAACTGATGACCTCTGAATACAGATTGAAGAATATTTTTTTACTTACATTATTCTTTCTTCTGTTTTTTTCTTTTTGATCTGTTTCTATTTTCACAATTGTGATTAATAAGAAAATATGTTTTACATGATCACATATATACAAACTATATTAAAATATTTACCAGAAGAGGGAAAGGGAAGGAAGGAAAAAAATTTGGAACTCAAAATCTTGGAAAAATGCTAAAAATTTTCTTGATTTGCGACTAGAGAAAAAAAATACTGATTTTTTAAAAAATGAATCATGCATTTTTTTTGGTTTCCCAGTGTACATAAAAATTATGCTTCTAGTATTCTATATTAAATGTACAATAATATTAAATGTACAATAATACAATAAAATAAAATTTAAAAATAATCTATTCTTAGAAAATGTTTTTACCTGAGCCTTCAGCAAGTTGCAATCTCTTTGCTGATGTAGGGTCTTGATGTTGATGACTGCTGACTGATCACCGTGGTGATTGCTGAAGGTTGGGCTGGCTGTGAAAATTTCTTAAAATAAGACAAAAATGAAGTTTGCCACATTAATTGACTCTTATTCTTCCTTGAACACTTAAAGGCTATTGTAGGGTCATTAATTGGTTTAATTTAATTTTGCTTTATTTCAGGGAATAGGAATCTGAGGAAAGAGAGAGAGATGGGAATAGATACAGAACACACACAACATTTACCAGTTAAGTTCTTGGTCTTAAAAAGCATGATTCGTGATACTCTAAAACAATTATAATAGTAACATCAAAGATCACTGATCACAGATCACCATAACAGATAGAATAATGACAAAAAAGTTTGAAATATTGCATATTGTCAGATGCAATTTCTCTGAGGTTGGTTGGTTGTGTTTTGCTTTGAGTTGTTTTGTTTTGTTTTGTTTTTGTCACCAAGAACATTGAATGTATGTGTGGCATATTTGAAAATTATTTGCATGTGAAGAAAGGGCATAAAAATTAATTTTAAGAAAGATAAAAGGAAACAGACAGAGAAGTTAAATAAGGAGGTTTTTTCATGGAGGGAGGATATGGAAAGGCAAATTAATACTAATTAGGAATATAGGGCCTCCCACTGCATCCAGGGTCATCTCTAGTCATCTTGATCTATATCTTGCCACTGGAGCCAGATGGATGCAGAGGAGAAAATGAGGCTGGTGACTTTGTATAGTCCTCCCTCACTTTAATCCAATTCACTTGCATATCATGGCATCACTTCCCTGATGTCATGGGCCTCTTTGATTATGAATGACAAGGGGCAGCTAGGTGGTGCAGTGGATAGAGCACCAGCCCTGAAGTCAGGAGGACCTGAGTTCAAATCTGGTCTCAGACACTTAACATTCCCTAGCTGTGTGACCCTGGGCAAGTCACTTAACCCCAATTGCCTCAGGAAAAAAAAGATTATGAATGACAAACAACAATGAGAAGTTATAACCACGATAAACTTAGGTTTAAGGATTCCCCTTTCAGGGAGAATTTTGATTGTCCCCCTACAATGGGGGATATCTCCTTGGGGTCCTTCGGAATATCACCAGTCAACATGTCTGAGTAGTTATTAGTCCATTGATGCCTCATGAGAAAGAATGAGTAATTGAGTCACTGTGATGGGGACTAGGGGCAGACTTAGTGATTAGGTCAGGATTGCAGATCTGACCTTCAACTTGACTCTATCAAAGAACTGATAGAGATAAAGATATAAACAAAAGATAAAAAAGAAAAACAGATAAAATAAATAGAGTAGAGAAGCAGAGAAAGAGACACAGAGAGGGATTCAGGAATGGGCATATAAGAGACCAGGGATCCAAGAGCAGATTTAGATTCCTCAGGAATGAGAGCTTTGGTTTATCCATGCAGACCTCTCAGAGTTACCCCTCAGACAGCTTTGGGGAAATAGTGGCAGACTGGTTCCCAAAAAAGGGAACTACATGCCATGAGATCAGGGGAGACAATGGTGGAGCCATGAGAACTATTTAATTTCATGAGGAAAAGAACACATGTACAAAAATATTTTTGAAATGCTTTAGTAGCACAAAAACAATGGAAACTAAGGGGATACCCATCTGTTGGGGAATGATTGAATAAATTAAGGTATATAAATATAATAGAATATTATTATAACATAAGAAATAAAAACTGGGAAGACCTGTATGAACTGATACAGAGTGAAGTGAGTGGAATCAGAACAATGATACAGTAACATTAAAAAGTAAAACAGTTTTGAATTCTGATCGCTTCAGTGATTCACCTTGCTTGCAGAGAACTAAAGATGGAGCATACACTACCCACCTCCTGAGAGGTTTCAAGAAGAGGAAAGGGATTCAAGATGCAAAATGAGATGTACATTTTTGGTCACAGTTAATGCAGGAATTTGTTCTTTTTTACTAACCATATTTGATATGAGGATTTGCATTTTCTTGTTGTTTTCTTTTTCTCCTTCTTGAGAGAGAGAAGCAAGAAAAAATACTTGTTAGTTGAAAAGATAATAAAAGAAAATTTAAAAATAACAATTCCTTTCTTTTGCAAAGATAAAGGAGAAGGAGTTTAACTTGAGTTCCTGAATTAAGCTTCTTGGCAAGAAAAGGAGAAAGCAGGTGGCACTAGCAGGTGGAGGAACAGCAAGGAACAGAGGAAGCAACCTGGACTTTTTCCTAAACTAATATAGAACATTATCTAGAGAGCCAATATTTTGAGCAATTATTTGTGCAGCTCCAATAGGAAAGAAGAAAGCAAAGAAAAAAGAAGGAAACAAGGAAGAAAGAAAGAAAGGATGGAAAGAAGAGAGAGAGATAGGGAGGGAGGGAGAAAAGAAAGAAAGGAAGAAGAGGGAGAAAGGGGGAAGAAAGAAGGAAGGAAAGAAGAGAAAGAAACAAATGTTTATTAAACATCTATTATGTGCCAAGCATTTTACACATTTTTTTATTTGATCCTTACAACAATCCTGAAACACAGCTGCGATTATGATTGCCATTTGATAAATGAGAAAACTGATACAGATTAAGTGACTTTCTTAGAGTTGCACAGCTAGTATCTGAGACTAAATTTAAAGTTAATACTGGTCCAGGTCCAGTATTCTAACTCCGGTGCCACCTGCCACCTGGACATCTCAGTCCCAGGATAGTCCCATGAATCTAAAGGACTGGAGGGGTTCATGTGGGAAGAGTGGGACCCATAGGAGAGAGAGAAGTACAGTTGTCTTTGACTCTTTGAGGCCTTTGGGTTATTTTTTGTATTCTTTTTACAGGTGAGATAAACTCTTTCCTGTATCCAACATATAGCAGTAGCTTAAATACTTGCATGCAAATTGATGGTCCTTTTTAGCCATGTCTATGAAAAACTAGATGATCTATATTTGGGAAAACCTGGTTGGGAACAAAGAGATCCAAGTTTAGAAGTCCACAGTGGAAATCTTGGGAATGTGAATTAAAAAAAAAAAGATTCTTAAGAGGGCCCCAAAATAGAATCCAGTTCATATAAACCTTGAGCTTGGGGTCTGAAGACATGAGTTATAGTAATTCACAGAAATTAAAGGAATCTTGAAAATAATTTAATCCAAATTCCTTGTTTGACAGATAAGAAACTGTGTTTTAGAGAACTAAGTAATTTATCCAAGATCACACTCTTAGTAAATATCTTTCTGCTGATTAGACTGAGATAGCCAAGGAAAAATCCTCTTTGAAGAAAATGATGGTCTACAGATGCTTTGACATCATGTGAAACTACCCTAAAACCTTGCACATTTTCTTAAGAAGAATTTAGTTTATTGAAAAGATAAACAGAGTAATTTCTAAGTCTTTTAATCAAGATCTAGAAATTCAAATAAGGATTAGAATAAATTGATGACAGGATTTAGTGAGGAAACTAATTATGCCTAAGAATTCGCTTTATAAACACATCACTAGGGAATTGTGAATTGGTATGAAGTTTAACCAATGCAAAACAGACACCACAAAGATCTAAAGGGACCAGAAATCTTCTCAGCCAGCAAATTCATAATCCCCTTATACAATTGAAGAAACATGGCAGCTAAGGTCAATAGTGGTTTAGAATATAAGTTCATTTTGAAACATTTACCCAGAAGGCTGATGGAAGACTGAGATATATTGCCTCCCCAAAAAAGGAGTCGCGATTATTGAAATATGTTTCAGTTTAGGGGAAAAGATAATGAGTTCTATTTGAGTTTAAGATGTTTACTGGACATCTGGTTCAAGATGTCTGAAAGGAAGTTTTTGATGTGCCTAGTACATAATAAGTACTTAATTAATGCGTGCTTCCTTCTGTTTTCTCCTTATCACCAACACTTTGAGAGAGTGAAGCCTTTCAGAATTGATCATTATTCTCATTACCATCTCAGATTGGAGAAAAATGGGCTTTATAAAGGGGTTGCGTAGCTAGCTATTGTAGGCTTTTCTGTATTGCTCAGAAAAAGTCAATCCAACAAGCTTATTCTACTCTGATTTAAAGGAGATTGCCAGTCAGTCTTTTCCAATGTCCTTTTAAGGCTGATTATAAACTAAAAAAATAAAAAGCTGTCAGTGTTTTTCTGATTTGAGAATAGAAGAGGATTTGCCCAGCTAAAGACTAGAAGGGAAATAAGTAGCAGAGAAGTAGTTTTGTGTCTTACAGATATTCCTGAATGGACCGATGGCATTAAAGCTTGCAGTCTAGCTTACCTGTTAGATCTATGGATAAACAAGGAATTTATGAAAAACAAGAGATAAGAGAGCATCTTGGGAAATAAAATGGATAATTTTGATTATATTAAATCCAAAAGGTTTTGCACAAACAAAACTAATGCAGCCAAGGAGAGCAGAAAATTGGGAGTAAATTGTTATAGCAAGTTTCCCTGATAAAGGCCTCATTTCTCAAATATGTAGAGAAGTGAGTCAAATCTATAAGAGTAAGAGTCACTCCCCATTTGATAATTGGTTGTTGTCCTTTATTCTGGAAGAGGATCAAAATGATATCACTATGTTGGGGTCAAGGTACAAAGTGTCTAGGGTGCTGTTCAGAGCAGTTATGAGGTCAGAAAACTCTACCAGAGATTGAGCACAAACAGTTTATATGAACATTTAGAGTGTGGTCAAAGGATATGAATAGGCAGTTTTCACAAGAAATTAAAGCTATCTATACACATATAAAAATACTCAAAATTATCATAGACTAGAAAAAAATTCAAATTAAAGCAACTCTGAAGTAAACCACCTTACACCTACCAGATTGACTGTTATGACAGAAAAGGAAAATGACAAATGTTAGAGGCAATATGGGCAAATTGGGACACTAATGCATTGTTGGTACAGCTGTGAACTGATCCAATTATATCCAAAGGATTGTAAACTACACACTTTTTGACCCACTACTAGGTCTATATCACAAAGAGATTTTTTTTTAAAGGAAAAGGAAACAAATGAATAAAAAAAAAAATCAGGGCAGTTAGATGGCACATCAACTCTTAAGTCAGAAGGCCTGAATTCAAATTCAGCCTCAGACACTTAACATTTGCTAGGTGTATGATCCTGGGCAAATTTTTTAAATGAATGTTTAAAAATGTCTTTATATGTAATTGGGAAAATAAATATTATTTTTAAAAAGTTAAATACAAAAGACTTTTTGTCATTATAAAATTTTAAATTGGATCAAAAACTGAAAATGCTCAGATTGTCTGGTACTGGTTAAAAAATAGAAAAGTTGACCACCATAATAATGATAACATAAGCAAGATTTAGAAGCAAGTAAGTAGAGCAAGTTAGTAATTGATGAACTCAAGAATACGTATCATTGAAAAAGTATTCTTTATTTAACAAAAACAGCTAGGAAAATGACTTAATAGTTTGACAGAAAATGGATTTAGAATACTAGCATTTTATACCAGATATTATAAAAAATTCAAAATATACAATCTAAATATAAAAACTCATTTCATAAAAAAATGACAGGAATATGGAAGGTATCTTTCACAGTCTCAGAGGGGGAAAACTCTTAATCAGATAAGATACAGAAATTATAAAAGACAATATTATTGCAATTATGTCTATTATTTGTGTTTACATAGCATTTTCACATTGTCTTTCGATGTTTGCTTACATTATGTTTTTCTTCTCAGGTTTTTTATTTTTATTTTTTTCTCTTCCCTGTACAGCAAGATAACTGTATATATACATATATTTGATCTGTCAAATATTTTTACATAATTAACATGTATTAGACTCCCTGCCATGGGGGGGGGGAGAAGGTTGGGGGGAAGGAAGGAAAAATTTGTAACAGAAAGCTTTGTTAAAGTCAATGTCGAAAAATTACTTATGCATATTATTTGCAAATAAAAAGCTTTAATAAAAAATTATTTGTGTTGGCATAAAAAAATTTAAGATAAGGACCAAAAAAATTTAACACTGAACATCCTTGATAAAAGTTTGATGTAAAATCTATAGAGAATTGACACAAATTAATAAGATTAAAGTCTGATTGTGATTGAGAGGCAAAGAGTTCTTCTTGCTCTGGTCCTTATGGGCCTAGCATTAAAAGCATATGCTTATCTATATAAGCCTCAATCAGAATCTTAGGGTTCTATTTCTTACACCCTGTGTTTCTGCACATCTATGTGCTCCACATAGATGACCAAAGAGTGATCCTGAAATAGACATTTACATCTTAGGTAGCCACCTCATGACATTGAGCAATCATAAGTCCCTGGGTTCTTCACCTGGAATTCTTTTCTTGGAGAAAGGGAATGAACCCCAGTCTTCACCTGATTTTCCAGAAGTCACAGACCTTGAGGGAATTATTTAGAAAATGTGGAGGTGAGGTGAAAGTAAAATACCTATTTTTAAAAGCTTTTTATTTTCAAAACATATGCATAGTTTTCGACATTCATCCCTGCAAAATATTGTTTTAATTTTTTTTCTCCCTCCTTTCCCCCACTCCCTCCCCTAGATGGCAAATAATCCAATATATGTTAAATATATGCAATTCTTCTGTATATATTGCCACAATGATCATGCTGCACAAAAAAATCAGATCAAAAAGGAAAAAAATGAGAAAAAAATGCAAGCAACAACAACAAAAAAAAAGTGAAAATACTATGTTGTGATCCACACTTAATCTCCATAGTTCTCTCTCTGGGTGCAGATGGCTCTCTCCATCACAAGTCTATTGGAACTAGCTTGAATCACTTCGCTGTTGAAAAGAGCCAAGCCCATTAAAATTGATCATGTATAGTCTTCTTGTTGTCATGTACAATGATCTCCTGGCTCTGCTCATTTCACTCAGCATCAGTTCATTTAAGTCTCTCCAGGCCTTTCTGAAATCATCTTGTTGATCATTTCTTATAGAACAATAATATTCTATAACAGTCATATATTATTCAGCCATTCTCTTACTGATGGGCATCCACTCTGTTTCTAGTTCTTTGCCATTACAAAAAGGGTCGCTACAAATATTTTTGCACATGTGGGTCCCTTTCCCTCCTTTAAGATCTCTTTGGAATACTGCCCTAGTAGAGACACTGCTGGATTAAAGGATATGCACAGTTTGATAGCCCTTTGGGTATAGTTCTATATCGTTCTCCAGAATAGCTGGATCAGTTCACAACTCTACCAACAATGCATTAGTATTCCAATTTTCCCACATCTCTAACATTTATCATTTTCCTTTTCTGTCACTTTAGCTAATCTGATAAATGTGAGGTGGTACCTCAGAGTTGTCTTAATTTTCATTTCTCTGACCAATAGTGATTTAGAGCATTTTTTCATATGACTAGAAATGGTTTTAATTTCTTCAGCTGAAAATTGTCTGTTCATAGCCTTTGACCATTTATTAATTGGAATAAAATGCCTATTAGAAAGACTCAATAAATGTTCTTGTGCAGTCAGGTGGTAGAATGAATAGAGCTCTAAGTCTGAAGTCAGGAAGACCTCGGGTAAAATTCAGTCTCAAACACTTATTAGCTGGGTGACATGGGGCAATTTGCCTCAATTTCCTCATCTCTAAAATGAGCTAGAAAAGATAAGAATAAACAGAAGAAAATTTCAAATGGGAGAGTGAGACATGACTGAGATTTAAAGTTTTAGATGAACAGACTCCCGGGAAGACAGTTTAAAAAGACTTAAAGATTTTGATTGTGTGTTTGAAGTCTCTCAGTAAATACTTTTTGTGCCTTTTTGTCTTTAGGCACTTCTTTTGTAGTGGAGGAAAGAAACAGTTGTCTGATTACTCGACCTATCTTAAACACTAAATGTTTTTCTAAAGATTTATATCTAGCTAATGTTTATATAGCAATTATTATGTGTCAAGCTCCGAGCTAAGGGCATTATAATTTTTAGCCCATTTAAACTTCACAATCTTGGAAGTGGGCGCTGCTATTATCCCCATTTTACAGATGAGGTAACTGAGGCAAAAAGCAGTTAAATGACTCGGCTAGAGTTATATAGCTAATAAATTTCTGGGCTGTTTGCTGACTCTGAGCACTCAGCTCTACCTAACTGAGCCACTAAGCTGCTCTAGCTTTCTTTAAGTCATGTTCTCTGCCTTGAGTTGAGGGTATATAAAGAGCCCCAGAATTTGGGGAGAAAAATAAACTCTCTATGGAGTCCTGGCCCTTCCAACACTGAATCTGGTTCCTGATTGTGAACAGAGTAAGGTGTCCTTCGTGGAAAAGGATACTCCAGCCTCCCAGAGCCAGGGCCAGCCTTATTGTAATATTTATTTTCCACATGCCACCCAGTAAGGGTGTGTCAAGTGCCACAGTGGATAGAGGAAGGTCACGGGCCGAGGACTCTGCACTTTCGTTTAACACATAAATTACTCAGAGATCTTTGTCTAAGTTGCTCAGAGAACTGTCAAAATTGCAGAGACCAGAAGAAAAAAGCTTCCCTAAATGGGATTCGCATCCCCGGAGGAGTGGAAGAGGCAGTGCCTGGAAACTGACAGAAATTGACGCAGTTGTAAATTACAGTACGTATCACAGAAATGTTCGCACCAATATCAGACGCAAGGACGTCTCATCTTTCATACTCGTCAAGTTATATAGTCCAGATTTCCAAACGCTCTCACAAGCAGTCTAATTGCAAGTCGAGCCAACAAACATTTATTAAGCACCTACTATGTGCTAAGCTCGGGAAATCCAGTACAAGGAGAAAGAAAAGCAGCCCCTGCCCTCAGGGAGCTTACTCTCGAAAGGGGGGGGGGGGAACGACACCCTAGGAACGGGGTGGGAGGCCCCATAAAAGAAAAAAACCGTACAGGGATGGGCTCCTAAAAAAGAAAATTCCGGGGAAAAATCAGCCAATAAGAGGGGCCTGCTCCTTCCTGTCTTCCTCCTTTCCTACTCCTTCTTTCCCCTCCTTCCTCTCTTCCTTCTTTCCTCCCTCTTCCCTCTTTCCCTTCCTTCTCCCGGACACGAGTCGGGAAGAGGACACAAGCCCAGGGAAGCGCAGGAGCGCTCTCCGGATCCCGCCCCCGCCTCCGCAGGCCTCGCCTCCCGACTAAGCCCCGCCCAGGCCCCGGCTCCGGTCCCGCCCCTCGGCTGACGTCAGTTGTTATGTCTCGGGCCCGGCCGCGGCCGCAGCTGATCCGCCGCTGGGCAGAAGGCGGCGTCGTCGCCGTCTCGGTCTCGGTCTCGGTCTCGGTCTCGGTCTTGGCAGCCGCGCTGAGCGCTCGGGATCGCGGGACAGCGGGGAAGCCCGGACTGGGAGCGCGTAGGCCCGACTCCACGCGGGGATCCCGCCTCCCGCCCCGCGCGTAGTCCCGGGCCCGGCGGCGCCTTTCCCCGCGCTGCCGACAGACCGGGGGCCGGGGCT